>JAWNND010000547.1:0-15484 GCA_035043265.1 Drosophila testacea
TTAACTATCAATCCCATTCAATAGATGGCGCCACTACGAACATATCAGTTGATAAACAGAGAGGTTGCTAGCGTCTCTTCTTCTTCCTTTTGCTCGTAACTTTGTTAGTTGAATAACTTTCGCGTTTATCATCCGATTTAAATGAAATTTTCAGGACAGATTCGGACAATAGTGTATATATTAGCTTTAAAGGTTCTCTCGTAATTTGACTTTTTAATTTTTATTTTTCAATTTCCGGGGGCGGTGAGGGGCCTGGCAAAAATCTAAAACAAACTCGTTCAATGCAAGATATAGATGAACGTACATGCCAAATTTGGTCTCTCTAGCTCTTATAGTCTCTGAGACCTAGGCGACACAAAATCGGACAGACGGACAGACGCACAGACGGACATCGCTATATCGACTCGGCTGTTGACGCTGATTAAGAATATATACACTTTATGGGGTCTGCCATGCCTCCTTCTGCCTGTTACGCACATTTTTTTTGCACAAACTTAATAGACCCATTTGTATTTTTTAAGTCTAAAAAAACAGCTTTTTTATGGCTTTATTTTTTATTCTTTATAGCTTTTTTGCTTCGTTCCTCCCGTCAAAAACTCTTTTTTTTTATTTTCAGACAAGTTGGCAACACCGCTGCGAGATCACCAGTAGTGTTCTCTTTTGCTCTCAAGTGAGATAGCGGGATGGCTCCAAGAGGAGGCTCTTGGCAAGAGTCTATCTTTAATTATACGCGACGCATCACTACATGCATACATCTATATATATAAAACTCTTTGTCCTGACTCACTGACTTAGTCAACACGCTGTAGGCCAAACGGTTCAAGATATTGAGATGAAATTTTTACACAACATAGCTGAGACATAATTATCGTGCAATAAGACGGGATTTTTTGATATCCCCACTGGAAGGGGCTAAAATGGGGGGTCAAAGGTCAAAATTGCTTAGTATGAAATTTTTTTTGTTTTTTGAGATATCTCAACCAAACTCACAGATTATGTATTTCTTACTCACTGCTACATCCTGAGAAAATTTGGTCAAGATCGGACCACTATATCATATAGCTGCCATAGGAACAACCAGATGCAAATTAAAACTTTGTATGAAGATCTTTGTTATTTTTTGAGATATCTCAACCAAACTCACAGATTATGTATTTCTTACTCACTGCTACATCCTGAGAAAATTTGGTCAAGATCGGATCACTATATCGTATAGCTGCCATAGGAACAGTGGCTTTTAATGCTATTAATAAACAATCAAAAGAAGATGGACAAGGGGTGGGGGAGGGGGAGGGGGGTGTAACGATTCATTTGTGTTGCGGCTTTCAAAATCAATTTTCAGTATATGGCACTTTTACTCGCTCTTGCTGCAATAATCCAATTGCAGCGAAAACTTTAAAACAGCGAGCAGCGTAAATGTAAATTCTCTATCTATATATATAAAACTCTTTGTCCTCACTGACTTAGTCAACACGCTGTAGGCCAAACGGTTCAAGATATTGAGATGAAATTTTTACACAACATAGCTGAGACATAATTATCGTGCAATAAGACGGGATTTTGTGATATCCCCACTGGAAGGGCCTAAAATGGGGGGTCAAAGGTCAAAATTGCTTAGTATGAAATTTTTTTTGTTTTTTGAGATATCTTAACCAAACTCACAGATTATGTATTTCTTATTCACTGCTACATCCTGAAAAAATTTGGTCAAGATCGGACCACTATATCATATAGCTGCCATAGGAACAACCAGATGCAAATTAAAACTTTGTATGAAGATCTTTGTTATTTTTTGAGATATCTCAACCAAACTCACAGATTATGGATTTCGTACTCACTGCTACATCCTGAGAAAATTTGGTCAAGATCGGATCACTATGTCGTATAGCTGCCATAGGAACAGTGGCTTTTAATGCTATTAATAAACAATCAAAAGAAGATGGACAGGGGGATGGGGGAGGGGGAGGGGGGGTGTTACGATTCATTTGTGTTGCGGCTTTCAAAATCAATTTTCAGTATATGGCACTGTTACTCGCTCTTGCTGCAATAATCCAATTGCAGCGAAAACTTTAAAACAGCGAGCAGCGAAAATGTAAATTCTCTATCTATATATATAAAACTCTTTGTCTCGACTCGACTTAGTCAACACGCTGTGGCCAAACGGTTCAAGATATTGAGATGAAATTTTTACACAACATAGCTGAGACATAATTATCGTGCAATAAGACGGGATTTTTTGATATCCCCACTGGAAGGGGCTAAAATGGGGGTCAAAGGTCAAAATTGCTTAGTATGAAATTTTTTTTTGTTTTTTGAGATATCTTAACCAAACTCACAGATTATGTATTTCTTACTCACTGCTACATCCTGAGAAAATTTGGTCAAGATCGGACCACTATATCATATAGCTGCCATAGGAACAACCAGATGCAAATTAAAACTTTGTATGAAGATCTTTGTTATTTTTTGAGCTATCATAACCAAACTCACAGATTATGTATTTCTTACTCACTGCTACATCCTGAGAAAATTTGGTCAAGATCGGACCACTATATCATATAGCTGCCATAGGAACAACCAGATGCAAATTTAAACTTTGTATGAAGATCTTTGCTATTTTTTGAGATATCTCAACCAAACTCACAGATTATGTATTTCTTACTCACTGCTACATCCTGAGAAAATTTGGTCAAGATCGGATCACTATATCGTATAGCTGCCATAGGAACAGTAGCTTTTAATGCTATTAATAAACTATCAAAAGAAGATGGACAAGGGGTGGGGGAGGGGGAGGGGGGTGTAACGATTCATTTGTGTTGCGGCTTTCAAAATCAATTTTCAGTATATGGCACTGTTACTCGCTCTTGCTGCAATAATCCAATTGCAGCGAAAACTTTAAAACAGCGAGCAGCGTAAATGTAAATTCTCTATCTATATATATAAAACTCTTTGTCCTGACTCACTGACTTAGTCAACACGCTGTAGGCCAAACGGTTCAAGATATTGAGATGAAATTTTTACACAACATAGCTGAGACATAATTATCGTGCAATAAGACGGGATTTTTTGATATCCCCACTGGAAGGGGCTAAAATGGGGGGTCAAAGGTCAAAATTGCTTAGTATGAAATTTTTTTTTGTTTTTTGAGATATCTCAACCAAACTCACAGATTATGTATTTCTTACTCACTGCTACATCCTGAGAAAATTTGGTCAAGATCGGACCACTATATCATATAGCTGCCATAGGAACAACCAGATGCAAATTAAAACTTTGTATGAAGATCTTTGTTATTTTTGAGATATCTCAACCAAACTCACAGATTATGGATTTCTTACTCACTGCTACATCCTGAGAAAATTTGGTCAAGATCGGATCACTATATCGTATAGCTGCCATAGGAACAGTGGCTTTTAATGCTATTAATAAACAATCAAAAGAAGATGGACAAGGGGTGGCGGAGGGGGAGGGGGGGTGTAACGATTCATTTGTGTTGCGGCTTTCAAAATCAATTTTCAGTAAATGGCACTGTTACTCTGCTCTTGCTGCAATAATCCAATTGCAGCGAAAACTTTAAAACAGCGAGCAGCGAAAATGTAAATTCTCATATCTATATATATAAAACTCTTTGTCTCACTGACTGACTCTGCTGACTTAGTCAACACGCTGTAGGCCAAACGGTTCAAGATATTGAGATGAAATTTTTACACAACATAGCTGAGACATAATTATCGTGCAATAAGACGGGATTTTTTGATATCCCCACTGGAAGGGCTAAAATGGGGCAAGGTCAAAATTGCTTAGTATGACGATTTTTTTTTTTTGAGATATCTCAACCAAGCTCACAGATTATAGATTTTGTACTCACTGCTACATCCTGAGAAAATTTGGTCAAATGGACCACTATATCATATAGCTGCCATAGGAACAGTGAAACTTTGTGAGATGTTCTTTTGAGATATCTTAATCAACTCAAGATGTACTACGTCCTGACATGGAGGATCGGACCACTATATCATATAGCTGCCATAGGAACAACCAGATGCAAATTAAAACTTTGTATGAAGATGGCTCTGTTACTCTTTTGAGCTGCCAACCAAACTCACAGATTATGGAAATTTATAACACTGATGCAGCTGAAAATTTGGTCAAGATCGGACCACTATATCATATAACTGCCATATGACTACTCACTGCTACATTAGAAACTTGTAGGCAAGATCTTGGTTCATTTTGAGATATCTGAATCAAACTTTTTATCATGCAACATGCTGAGACATAATTATGGTCATAGATCGGACCACTATATCATATAGCTACCATAGGAACAACCGGGTGGCAAAGGTAAAACTGTTGTATGAAGATCTTTGTTATTTTTGAGATATCTCAACCAAACTCACAGATTATGGATTTTGTACTCACTGCTACATCCTGAGAAAATTTGGTCAAGATCGGACACTATATCTATTATAAACAATGCCATAAGAAGATGGACAAGGGGTGGCGGAGGGGGAGGGGGGGTGTAACGATTCATTTGTGTTGCGGCTTTCAAAATCAATATACAGTAAAACAATGCAGCTTAAAACAGACAGCGAAATGTAGAAAGGGCAGCGAAATATAAACTCTTTGTTCCTGAGTGACTCACTGACTGACTTAGTCAACACGCTGTAGGCCAAACGGTTCAAGATGTTGAGGTGAAATTGTTACACAACATAGCTGAGACATAATTATCGTGCAATAAGACGGGATTTTTTGATATCCCCACTGGAAGGGGCTAAAATGGGGGGTCAAAGGTCAAAATTGCTTAGTATGACATTTTTTTGTTTTTTGAGATGTCTCAACCAAACTCACAGATTATAGATTTTGTACTCACTGCTACATCCTGAGAAAATTTGGTCAAGATCGGGCCACTATATCATATAGCTGCCATAGGAACAACCAGATGCAAATTAAAACTTTGTATGAAGATCTTTGTTATTTTTGAGATATCTCAACCAAACTCACAGATTATCTATTTCGTACTCACTGCTACATCCTGAAAAATTTGGTCAAGTCGGACTATATCGTATAGCTGCCATAGGAACAACCAGAAATTAAAACTTTGAAGATCACTTGTTATGGATGTCTCACTCGTATAGAACTGCCACTAATGGCCTTACAGCCATAGGAACGTCTTAATGCTATTAATAAACAATCAAAAAGAAGATGGACAAGGGGGTGGCGGAGGGGGAGGGGGGGTGTAACGATTCATTTGTGTTGCGGCTTTCAAAATCAATTTTCAGTAAATGGCACTGTTACTCGCTCTTGCTGCAATAATCCAATTGCAGCGAAAACTTTAAAACAGCGAGCAGCGAAAATGTAAATTCTCTATATTATATAAAGTACTACTTATTACTATTATCTTAAGTCCAACTACAGGGAAAAATTGAATTTACAATTCCCGCTATCTAATTAGAAATGACAAGGTCTGGCTATAGCTGTGAGAAATGTTTTTCCTATTTTCGGCTCCACATTTTTCCCCGAGATTTCAGCGAGCGTAGCGAGCCAAAGTTGGCGAGCGAAGCGAGCATGAGCAAACCCCTAGTATTATATAAAGTACTACTTATTACTATTATCTTAAGTCCAACTACAGGGAAAAATTGAATTTACAATTCCCGCTATCTAATTAGAAATGACCTAAGGTCTGTCTATAGCTGTGAGAAATGTTTCCTATTTTCACTTCACATTTTTCCCCGAGATTTCAGCGAGCGTAGCGAGCCGGGAGTTGGCGAGCGAAGCGAGCAGGGGCAAACCCCCTAGTACATATATAAATTCGTACATGCATACATTCATATGAACATATGTATATGTTTGCATGCACTCTGTTATGTTCTGCCCGACGGTTATATACCCTAGGTGCACATGTTAGCAGTGTTTTTGTCAGTAAACTGGTACATATATTTAGTCTTAAATAAAGTCAAAAATTTGCAGTAAGCAATAATAATTACTGATACTTAAATCGATGCAGAGAGCTTAATATAAAAAAAAATGCATTTAAATCCCATATTTTTTGTAATATACATAAATAAAGCATAACATTAGTCGATCATATCCCACGCTGCTTCTGCATGAGCAGATAAAAGTTAAATTACATTTTGGCTTTGCGTTTGTGTGCAAATATGAGAAGAGAGAAATAGTATAAGAAGTACAGTAAACGGCGCACAGTGGGCCGTTTTGAAATTTTACTATACGAAATCATATCTTTTGATCCAAATGAGGTATCGAAAAGTTTCAAAAAGTGTAATATAGAAAATGAATGTAAAATCTTACAAGTCAAGCAGGAAACCTAATTTCCACGGGTAGTCAAAGTTGGATTTAGTTTTTACATGACATCATACGATATTTTTGCATTAAAAGCATGCAAACATCAAACAATTTCACTATAAATGTTCGAATTTACATATATATCTATAGCAATATATCTTTTAGCATTTTAGTTCTTATAAATGAATTTAAATTAATATTTTAGTTCCATTTACTGTAGCGAGCATATTTAATATAATTCAAGCTTCCAATACATTTGTATCGTGTCAATTTCTATGAAAACAAAATGTAAATTAAATAAAAATCTTTTATAATTGTTTTAAATTATCTTAAAAAAATTCAGTAAGCTACAGTAGAGCATGGTCGACAGTAGGAGACCCAGTACTTTTTGAGTGCAAACCGTTCACTATAGACTGTTCATCAATGTTGCATACCATTCAATAGATGGCGCCACTACGAAGATAAGTTAATAAACACAGAGATCGCTAGCGTCTCTTCTTCTTCCTTTTGAACGTAACATTGTTAGTTGAATAACTTTCGCGTTTATTATCCGATTGGAATGAAATTTTCAGGTTTGGACTTTAGTGGACTTTAGTGTTATTATATGTACCAAAAACCAAGGCGCTAGCATCAAAGGTGCTCTTGTAATTCGACTTCGAAATTTTGTATTTCAATTTCCGGAGGCGGAGGGTGGCGTGGCAAAAATCTAAAACAAACTTGATCAATGGGAGATATAGATGAACCTACATGCCAAATTTGGTGTCTCTAGCTCTTATAGTCTCTGAGATCTAGGCGACACAAAAAGGGACAGACAGACAGACAGACGGACAGACAGATAGACAGTCAGACAGACGGACATTGCTAAATCGACTCGGCTGTTGATGCTGATCAAGAATATATTTACTTTATGGGGTATGCCACGACTCCTTCTGCCTGTTAGACACATTTTTTTTTGGACAAACTTAATAGACCCATTTGTACTTTTTTAAAGTACTGGGTCTAAATATAGCGCAAGCTAACTGTGACACGCCAAAGTTTGGATACCCTTGCAGTGCCCGGTATAAGCCGTAAGATTTTTTCCAAAAATTTGGATGCTTGATTTCAAACCGATCGTTCCTATGGCAGCTATATGATATATTAGTCCGATTTGCACCTAATTTTGTCAGACTATTTAAATCTGTATTAAATACAAAATCTGTGACTTACGTTAAGATATCTCAAGAAACAAAAAAGCTTTTCATATTAAATGTTGATTCCAAACCGATCGTTCCTTTGGCAGCTATATGATATAGTGATCCGATCCGGGATCACGAGATAGCTTCAAAACTGAAAAACTAGTTTGCATAGAAACAGAAGAACGGACAGACATGGTTATATCGACTCAGCTCGTCGTCCTGATCAAGAATATATATACTTTAAGGGGTCTGACACGCTTCCTTTAATGCGTTACAAACTTCGTGGAAAAAATTATAATATCCTCTGCAAGGCTTTAAAAGTCAAGAGCAGAATTAGTTTGAGTACTAGTAGGTAATAGCCTACTAGTTTTTGTTTATGTGATTTGTAATGAGTAACTACAATATTTGACGCTATTTAGGAACTATGCCATATCTACCGAGCATATAGGCATTGCATGATATGGCATGTAGCGATTTTCATCAATGCGCACTGCGTGGAATGCTCGAATCCCAGAGAACTGCGGAATTCCTTTGCAGCTGCTTCTTGTTCGAGTAATGTTGGTGGCTTCTCCGGCTCTGCCGAGCCTTCATGGATTTGCGTTTCTTAATTTCATAATGCTTCAACTGATTATCCAATGATACCAAGCGTTGAGTCCGACTTCAGCTACTGCTGCGATAGTTCTGCACTCTGCACTCTGCATTTGCACATCCTCTGCTTGCTAGAGAACTTGCATTCATTAATTACAATGCAGCTGTTCCTCGTCCGGCAATGTTGGTGGCATACCTAGGGCTGTTCACATGCTCCGTATGCCATATCAGTTATCTTTGTAGACTCCTCCGACTGTTCTTTTTCCTCACTCTCGAGTCGCCTCCGTCTTGGCCGGCTTCTCTATCACTTATCTTGCTTGTTTCTTCATCTTCATTCTCTTTAACCTTCTCCTACTTTTTGTCTGTTTTAGCCTGGTCTTTTCCAAATCACTTTTACGTCGTGTGTGTCGCTCCGAGATTTGACCGACTCAGTTGCCAGATCATTCAGTCACTAGAGGCTGCCCGACTTTCATGTTCCTGCACTCTCGATGCGCCTCAGTCTCTGCATGTTGCACTATCACATTCTTGGCTTGTTTCTGCAACAGCTTTGGCCCCAGATCTCCTACATTTATTACAAGGCTTTACAAGCTGTGTCCTGAGACGTCCGACTCATATGGATCCTGGCTGACATAGTGCTCTGCGACAGCTGTTCATTCATTGCGCTACTCGTTGCGAACACTGTAGATTAAACTCACTGTTAAGGCGAGCGCAATGACCCAACCATCTCAAGCTTTTCATTTCTTCGTTGCTTTAGACAGAAGGGAAAAATCCTTGCCAGGCTTCAGTGCGATAGAGTGGACAATTATTTAGGCCTGACTCGTAAATGATATGGATATGGCTTTTTGATCTTCTAAGCTACATAATGACACAGCTTAATACTGGATTTATATTCTTCACCAGACACAAAGACTCCACTGTCGATTTCCCTCTACTTCTGTCCACGCATTGCAACTGCTCACAACGTGTCACACGCACTCGACAAAGTTCTTCTGCTGTTGATTAAGGAAAGCAACATCTTCCAAGAGTCCCATTTTTTAATGGAGCCTGGATCTAATTGTTCTGCTGGGACATCTGTAGTATTACTATTGTAGCGATCAAAATGACCGCTGATTTACAGTTTCTGCAACTTGGATTCATTGCGCTGACTCCTGCCTTGTGTTTAGCGGTGACAGGTTCTTCGCCCTGTGGCCCTCAACACATCATTCGCACAATACATCTGGGCAGTATCTTCGTTAAGCTTGTCAAGTTCATTGACAATAATAATAATTCATACTTGAACAAAGCTTGTCGACCTGATAAATATATAAAATTCAAGTTAAAATTTAATTATTTAACGTCCTATCAACATCTACCGACCGCCACTAAAATAATATATCGTTTTGATTGACTTTTTACCCAATTTGGCTTCGATTGACTTTGAATGCTTTAATTCATTTAATTCACCTAAAATTCTCATACGCTCTCAAGAAAAGTTTACATCTCGTTTCCTAAGAGCAGAGCAGAGCAATAATTTATAATGATATGTAATAGTTTTCATTGCAACATATATGATAAATACACGCATAAGTGTGAAGTACTACATATATACGTACATATGTACATTATGTTGATAGAATTGTCGTCTGTTTCTTGAGAGCTACCAAAAATTAATGCGGGACATAAAACTAAAAGAAATACATTCTGCAGCCCTCTGCCTCGAGTTGACGTGCAACTATTAGTTCTTCTGTTTAATAAAAAACGCAGTAAGCTACAGTGGAGCAAGCTCGACAGTAGGAGACCCAGCACTTTTTGAGTGCAAAACGTTAACTATCAATCCCATTCAATAGATGGCGCTACTACGAACATATCAGTTGATAAACAGAGAGGTTGCTAGCGTCTCTTCTTCTTCCTTTTGCTCGTAACTTTGTTAGTTGAATAACTTTCGCGTTTATCATCCGATTTAAATGAAATTTTCAGGACAGATTCGGACAATAGTGTATATATTAGCTTTAAAGGTTCTCTCGTAATTTGACTTTTTAATTTTTATTTTTCAATTTCCGGGGGTGGTGAGGGGCCTGGCAAAAATCTAAAACAAACTCGTTCAATGCAAGATATAGATGAACGTACATGCCAAATTTGGTCTCTCTAGCTCTTATAGTCTCTGAGACCTAGGCGACACAAAATCGGACAGACGGACAGACGGACATCGCTATATCGACTCGGCTGTTGACGCTGATCAAGAATATATGTATACTTTATGGGGTCTGCCATGCCTCCTTCTGCCTGTTACGCACATTTTTTTTGCACAAACTTAATAGACCCATTTGTATTTTTTAAAGTACTAGGTCTAAAAAAACAGCTTTTTTATGGCTTAATTTTTTATTCTTTATAGCTTTTTTGCTTCGTTCCTCCCGTCAAAAACTCTTTTTTTTTATTTTCAGACAAGTTGGCAACACCGCTGCGAGATCACCAGTAGTGTTCTCTTTTGCTCTCAAGTGGGATAGCGGGATGGCTCCAAGAGGAGGCTCTTGGCAAGAGTCTATCTTTAATTATACGCGACGCATCACTACATGCATACATACATATATAAATTCGTACATGCATACATTCATATGAACATATGTATATGTTTGCATGCACTCTGTTATGTTCTGCCCGACGGTTATATACCCTAGGTGCACATGTTAGCAGTGTTTTTGTCAGTAAACTGGTACATATATTTAGTCTTAAATAAAGTCAAAAATTTGCAGTAAGCAATAATAATTACTGATACTTAAATCGATGCAGAGAGCTTAATATAAAAAAAAATGCATTTAAATCCCATATCTTTTGTAATATACATAAATAAAGCATAACATAAGTCATAAATCATATCTCACGCTGCTTGTGCATGAGCAGATAAAAGTTAAATTACATTTTGGCTTTGCGTTTGTGTGCAAATATGAGAAGAGAGAAATAGTATAAGAAGTACAGTAAACGGCGCACAGTGGGCCGTTTTGAAATTTTACTATACGAAATCATATCTTTTGATCCAAATGAGGTATCGAAAAGTTTCAAAAAGTGTAATATAGAAAATGAATGTAAAATCTTACAAGTCAAGCAGGAAACCTAATTTCCACGGGTAGTCAAAGTTGGATTTAGTTTTTACATGACATCATACGATATTTTTGCATTAAAAGCATGCAAACATCAAACAATTTCACTATAAATGTTCGAATTTACATATATATCTACAGCAATATATCTTTTAGCATTTTAGTTCTTATAAATGAATTTAAATTAATATTTTAGTTCCATTTACTGTAGCGAGCATATTTAATATAATTCAAGCTTCCAATACATTTGTATCGTGTCAATTTCTATGAAAACAAAATGTAAATTAAATAAAAATCTTTTATAATTGTTTTAAATTATCTTAAAAAAATGCAGTAAGCTACAGTAGAGCATGCTCGACAGTAGGAGACCCAGTACTTTTTGAGTGCAAACCGTTCACTATAGACTGTTCATCAATGTTGCATACCATTCAATAGATGGCGCCACTACGAAGATAAGTTAATAAACACAGAGATCGCTAGCGTCTCTTCTTCTTCCTTTTGAACGTAACATTGTTAGTTGAATAACTTTCGCGTTTATTATCCGATTGGAATGAAATTTTCAGGTTTGGACTTTAGTGGACTTTAGTGTTATTATATGTACCAAAAACCAAGGCGCTAGCATCAAAGGTGCTCTTGTAATTCGACTTCGAAATTTTGTATTTCAATTTCCGGAGGCGGAGGGTGGCGTGGCAAAAATCTAAAACAAACTTGATCAATGGGAGATATAGATGAACCTACATGCCAAATTTGGTGTCTCTAGCTCTTATAGTCTCTGAGATCTAGGCGACACAAAATGGGACAGACAGACAGACGGACAGACAGATAGACAGTCAGACAGACGGACATGGCTTTATCGACTCGGCTGTTGATGCTGATCAAGAATATATTTACTTTATGGGGTATGCCACGACTCCTTCTGCCTGTTAGGCACATTTTTTTTTGACAAACTTAATAGACCCATTTGTACTTTTTTAAAGTTCTGGGTCTAAATATAGCGCAAGCTAACTGTGACACGCCAAAGTTTGGATACCCTTGCAGTGCCCGGTATAAGCCGTAAGATTTTTTCCAAAAATTTGGATGTTGATTTCAAACCGATCGTTCCTATGGCAGCTATATGATATATTAGTCCGATTTGCACCTAATTTTGTCAGACTATTTAAATCTGTATTAAATACAAAATCTGTGACTTACGTTAAGATATCTCAAGAAACAAAAAAGCTTTTCATATTAAATGTTGATTCCAAACCGATCGTTCCTTTGGCAGCTATATGATATAGTGATCCGATCCGGGATCACGAGATAGCTTCAAAACTGAAAAACTAGTTTGCATAGAAACAGACAGAACGGACAGACATGGTTATATCGACTCAGCTCGTCGTCCTGATCAAGAATATATATACTTTAAGGGGTCTGACACGCTTCCTTTAATGCGTTACAAACTTCGTGGAAAAAATTATAATATCCTCTGCAAGGCTTTAAAAGTCAAGAGCAGAATTAGTTTGAGTACTAGTAGGTTAGTTGTTTTTGTTTATGTGATTTGTAATGAGTAACTACAATATTTGACGCTATTTAGGAACTATGCCATATCTACCGAGCATAGCATCTATTGGCATTGCGATTTTATGCCTGTGGCAATTTTAAAATAACGGTTGGCGACTTTTGTGGAGTAAGTGGGTCTGCAGCATATGGAAGAGTAAGGGATGTTTCATATGCCATTGCTTCATTATCCAAGGAGTACATACATTTTGGAGATCCAAATGAAGTCATGCGAGATTTCTTTCAAATCGCCAGATTTCCTTAAGTTATAAGAGCAATTGATTATACCCACATAAGAATACAATCACCAGGCGGTGACAGTGCGGAGATATACCGCAACAGAAAGGGATACTTTTCATCAATGCGCACTGCGTGGAATGCTCGAATCCCAGAGAACTGCGAGAATTCCTTTGCAGCTGCTTCTTGTTCGGTAATGTTGGTGGCTTCTCCGGCTCTGCCGGCCCTTCATGGATTTGCGTTTCTTTTTCAAACTCTTCAACTGATATCGATATTTCCAACTTTGACTCTGTATCCAAATTGTAGCTCTGTTTCCACCTGAAGCGTAGTCGACTTCAGCTCCTGCTGCGATAGTTCTGCACTCTGCACTCTGCATTTGCACATCCTCTGCTTGCTGAAACTTGCATTCATTAATTACAAGCAGCTGTTCCTCGTCCGGCAATGTTGGTGGCATACCTAGGGTGTTCACATGCTCCGTTGCCATATCATTATCTTTAGTAGGCTCCTCCGACTGTTCTTTTTCCTCACTCTCGAGCGCCTCCGTCTTGGCAGGCTTCTCTATCACTTTCTTGGCTTGTTTCTTCATCTTATTCTTTTTAACCTTCTCCTACTTTTTGTCTGTTTTAGCCTGGTCTTTTCCAAATCACTTTTACGTCGTGTGTGTCGCTCGAGATTTGACCGACTCATTTGAGCAAAGTCACAGAGGTGGCTTATATGAACATAGATGGTCATTCTGTGTTGATAAATCTGGAAAGACAACAGCTTGGCCCCAGATTCACATTTATTTACATGTTGAACGCCCTCAGGAGCTCTAGCTTGGGGTCTCTTGCACTGGGAACACTGTAGATTAAACTCACTGTTAAGGCGAGCGAAATGACCCAACCATCTCAAGCTTTTCATTTCTTGTTGTTTTAGACAGAAGGGAAAAATCCTTCCAGGATTCAGTGCGATAGAGTGGACAATTATTTAGGCCGACTCGTAAATGATATGGATATGGATTTTTGATCTTCTAAGCACAAATGACACAGCTTAATACTGGATTTATATTCTTCACCAGACACAAAGACTCCACTTCGATTTCCCTCTTCTTCTTCCACGCTTCAACTGCTCACAACGTGTCACACGCACTCGACAAAGTTTTTGCTTTGACTTAAGGCTAGCACGATCTTAAAGACGTCCCACTTTTCTTATATTGGATGCCTGGTCTGAATTGTTGCTGCTGCGACATCTGTTGTCATTGCTATTGTCGCTACTCATGCGATTTCATTTTAGGTCGGCTGATTCCTGCCTTGTGTTTGCGGTGCAGGTTCTTCGCCCTGTGGCCCTCAACACATCATTCGCACAATACATCTGGGCAGTATCTTCGTTAAGCTTGTCAAGTTCATTGACAATAATAATAATTCATACTTGAAAAAGCTTGTCGACCTGATAAATATATAAAATTCAAGTTAAAATTTAATTATTTAACGTCCTATCAACATCTACCGACCGCCACTAAAATAATATATCGTTTTGATTGGCTTTTTACCCAATTTGGCTTCGATTGACTTTGAATGCTTTAATTCATTTAATTCACCTAAAATTCTCATACGCTCGCAAGAAAAGTTTACATCTCGTTTCCTAAGAGCAGAGCAGAGCAATAATTTATAATGATATGTAATAGTTTTCATTGCAACATATATGATAAATACACGCATAAGTGTGAAGTACTACATATATACGTACATATGTACATTATGTTGATAGAATTGTCGTCTGTTTCTTGAGAGCTACCAAAAATTAATGCGGGACATAAAACTAAAAGAAATACATTCTGCAGCCCTCTGCCTCGAGTTGACGTGCAACTATTAGTTCTTCTGTTTAATAAAAAACGCAGTAAGCTACAGTGGAGCAAGCTCGACAGTAGGAGACCCAGCACTTTTTGAGTGGAAAACGTTAACTATCAATCCCATTCAATAGATGGCGCTACTACGAACATATCAGTTGATAAACAGAGAGGTTGCTAGCGTCTCTTCTTCTTCTTTTGCTCGTAACTTTGTTAGTTGAATAACTTTCGCGTTTATCATCCGATTTAAATGAAATTTTCAGGACAGATTCGGACAATAGTGTATATATTAGCTTTAAAGGTTCTCTCGTAATTTGACTTTATAATTTTTATTTTTCAATTTCCGGGGGTGGTGAGGGGCCTGGCAAAAATCTAAAACAAACTCGTTCAATGCAAGATATAGATGAACGTACATGCCAAATTTGGTCTCTCTAGCTCTTATAGTCTCTGAGACCTAGGCGACACAAAATCGGACAGACGGACAGACGGACATCGCTATATCGACTCGGCTGTTGACGCTGATAAGAATATATGTATACTTTATGGGTCTGCCATGCCTCCTTCTGCCTGTTACGCACATTTTTTTTGCACAAACTTAATAGACCCATTTGTATTTTTTAAAGTACTAGGTCTAAAAAAACAGCTTTTTTATGGCTTAATTTTTTATTCTTTATAGCTTTTTTGCTTCGTTCCTCCCGTCAAAAACTCTTTTTTTTTATTTTCAGACAAGTTGGCAACACCGCTGC
>JAWNND010000550.1:0-28504 GCA_035043265.1 Drosophila testacea
ATTTATTACATTTACCTGTACCATTTACTTCCCAAATGGGAAGATATAAAAAATGAACTATTGCCAGGTCAAACACCTCAGGATCGTCATGATATTATTGCTCGGGTATTTCACTTGAAAGTTAAAGCATTAATGTCTTTATTAATAAAAGGCGCTCTGTTTGGTGAAGTTAAATGTCACATGTATACAATAGAGTGGCAAAAACGTGGTCTTCCCCATCTACATCTATTACTTTGGTTACAAAGCAAGATAATGCCAGAGCAAATTGATCATATTATATGTGCAGAAATTCCTGATCCAAAACGGGATCCTCTGCTATATGATATTGTAAAGTCTAGTATGATTCATGGACCTTGCGGTGCAATGAACCAAAATATACAAAAAATTTTCCCAGACAATATCTTAAAGATACTATTACTGGAAATGATGGTTATCCTCAATATCGGCGAAGAGCCCCAAGTGATAATGGATTTACTGCTAATGTTAAAGGTAAAATTATTGATAATCGCTGGGTTGTGCCCTACAATTGTGTTCTGTCGCGAACATTTGAAGCACATATAAATGTAGAATACTGCAGCTCGGTAAAGTGTATTAAATATATTTGCAAATATGTAAATAAGGGCAGTGACCAAGCGTCATGTACACTTGAAAATGATAAAGAGGATAAGAGAAATGAAGTTCAGTTGTATGAAAATGGTCGATATATAAGCAGTTCAGAAGCAGTATGGAGGATTCTGGCATTTCCCATACATGAACGGTTTCCGGCTGTCTTTCAATTAAGTGTTCACTTGGAAAATGGTCAGCGGGTAACGTTTAATCCAAATAATAGCAATCAATTTGCGGATAAGATCAGCAATCCGCCTAAAACCACATTAACAGGTTTTTTTGAGCTTTGCAAAGTTGACCCATTTGCAAAAACACTTCTCTATGTTGAAGTGCCGTCTTATTACACATGGAATAATAAGATGTTTAAACGGAGGAAGCTTGGAGCTGATGTGCCCAATTTTCCAGGAGTTAAAATAGATAGCTGCTTGGGTAGAGTATACACTATACACCCCAATAACACTGAATGCTTTCACTTGAGGCTTTTGCTCCATGAGGTACGGGGTCCAACCTCATTCGAACTGTAAATGGAGTTACTTATAGTACATTTCAATTAGCGTGCAAGGCTTTAGGCTTACTCGAAGACGATAAGCACCGGGACTCTACCATGGAAGAAGCTGCTGTCTGTCAAAGCCCAAATAAATTGAGAGAACTTTTTGCAATAATATTAGTATTTTGCCAAATATTTGACGCTTTATGCCTGTGGAATAAGTACAAAGAAAGCCTCTCCGAAGATATTTTGTACGAAATAAAATTGATTGGAGACCTCAACATAGATTCTGATACTTTGGACAGAATTTATAATAAGTGTCTCATCAGAATTGAAGATATAGTATTATCTATAGGAGGTGAATGTTTAAAAAACTACGGTCTGCCTGTGCCAAACAGATCTGAAGAATCAGTAAGGAATATGGAATATCTCAGAGAAATAAGTTATGAAAACAATGAAATTATTGTTAGTAATAACGAAAGCTTACTTACCGTAGAGCAGAATGAGGTATTTAAAAAAATATTGTGCAGCATTGAATCTGCTATTGGAGAAATATTTTTTTTGGATGCTCCTGGGGGCACAGGTAAAACATTTTTACTTAATTTGCTGTTGGCATAAGTTCGACAAAGTAAGAATATTGCCTTAGCTGTTGCTTCTTCTGGTATTGCTGCGACACTGCTTACTGGTGGTCGAACAGCCCACTCTGCATTCAAACTTCCATTTGATTTAGTACGTCAAGAAATTCCACATTGTAAAATTAGTAAGCAGTCCAATACCGCTATGGTCCTTAAAGATTGTAAGCTAATTGTTTGGGATGAGTGCACTATGGCTCATAAGAGTGCCTTTGAAGCTCTAAATAGAACGCTACAGGACCTTAGGGAAAATAACCTTCTTATGGGAGGCATCACAGTTCTTTTAGCTGGAGATTTCCGCCAAACGCTTCCAGTTGTGCCCCGTGGAACAAGAGCCGATGAAATACAATCGTGCTTAAAATCTTCATTTTTGTGGCCTTTTATTAAGAATCTGGCGCTAACCAAGAATATGCGAGTACACTTAAAAGGTGAGGCAAGTGCTAAAGTTTTTGCAAATATTTTACTGAGAATCGGAGATGGATTATGTAAAACAGTTGATGACAAAATAACCATACCCACATGCTTGGGAACTGTTTTAACATCTCTCGAAGTGCTCATATCAAAAATATATCCAGATATTTCGCATATTTTTGAGAAATCATTAGATTGGTTATCTGAGCGAGCAATATTGACATCAAGAAACGATAGAGCCGTATCAATAAATAATTTTCTTTAAGTTCATTCACTGTTACTCGCTCTTGCTGCAATAATCCAATTGCAGCGAAAACTTTAAAACAGCGAGCAGCGAAAATGTAAATTCTCTATATTATAGTATACTATAAAGTACTACTTATTACTATTATCTTAAGTCCAACTATAGGGAAAAATTGAATTTACAATTCCCGCTATCTAATTAGAAATGACATAAGGTCTGGCTATAGATGTGAGAAATGTTACCTATTTTCACTCCACATTTTTCCCAGAGATTTTAGCGAGCGAAGCGAGCAGGGGGCAAACCCCCTAGTATAATATATTTATTTTGTTAGGCATATCATTTTAGTTAAATAAATAAAGTCTAATTAACTTGTTTGGTCCTTATGACCGTTGAAAATCTGCGGTATTTAAGCAGTGACCTCCAATTAAACGTCGTTAATTCCCTCACACCACATTTTCCCCAAATTTTACTATTCAAAAGGTCATAATTTCATCATTCTCTGATGAAATAAGGGGTGGAGGCTTATTTCATTACGTCAAAATGAAATGGCCCGTAAACTGTGCTATGTTAAGTCTAACAGTGCCATTTTGGGTTTAACAGAACGGCAGGCCCTTACGTTATGAAACGTAACGAGAAGTGTGAACCAACTTTGAAATGAAAAGCGGGGAAAAAATTATCGCTGTTTTTTTATATGGAGTTTTTCATTTCCACGGCGTTTTGAGGCGAGTGTAAATACTGCTTAAGAGAGAGAGATTTAAATTCAAAATGCCGAGAAGGGACGATAGAGAAAGCAAAGTCCAACCGAAATGACCATGCAAGAGTTAACGGTCAGCACTCACCTCTTGAATGTCGATCTTGAGCTCTCGTACGGTACGGATGTGTTTTGAAATTCGCTCGGTTTGTTCCGCTTTAAATCCCTTGTCGCGCTTTTTTAAACTCAACTTCAACTTGCAATTTAAAAATTTAAAAATATACGAATATAATGTAAAGTTTGTCTTTAAGTTAAAGCTAAGCCCAAAAAAAATTCACAAAAAAGAAAATTGTAAAAACAAGTGAATACATACAGCAACGCCAACAACATAGAACAAGCAACCACACAATAAAGAACAATATTGTTAAACCACCATACAAACCAACAACAACAAAAAAAAAAAAACCTGTGTTAATTATTTTTGCATTGCACACTTAATTGTACAATTGTTAAGTGTTTCATCCATGTGCTTTATGCAAGTGTCTTTTCTTTTTTCGTTATTGCTGTCGACTGTCCTACATGTTCATACATATACATGTACGTGTCCATGAGACCAGTCACTGTAAAACCTTGTGAAAAAAATACAACTGTCCCTCGTTCGCCATTTCTTTTCTGCCATAAACTTTCTTCCGTTCTTCTGACTTGTCCATAAATGTATGTGCAATTAAATTAAATTAAATTAAAACCATTTATTAAAATCGACAAATAAATAAATTAATAATTATATAAATAACAAAATAATTATTAATAAGTAAATAAATACACGCCATACGAGACGCAAATTAAAATTACAAATTAAAAATTAAATAATCCCAAAAAACTAAAATTAAATAAATAAATTTTTTTTTAAAAAAACCTAAAAACAAAAAAATTATTATGGGAAAACAGTAACTACAACAACAACAATTAGACAAAGCCAATAAAAATTGGACAAGACGGCAGCAGCCATTAAGCATGTCATCAAAATCATCATCGCCGCCAGTCCACCATCTTTAGGCAAGGGATGTCGCTGCCAGAACCGCCAAAATTGGCGCAAAACGCTACTACAACTACAACCACAACGAAGACGGCAAAGAGGAGATCAAAAACGCCGCCATTGCAGCACAAGGGTCAAATAAGTCGCTATCTTTGATGCCTCCAAATGATATTGCCGCCAACAATGGCTGTGCGGCTGCCAACTCAAGCAACAATGCAACCAACATAACCAATAATATTAACAATAAAAACACTGACAGCTTTAGCAATAACAATAAATTTAATAATAATAAATTTAGTAATAATTTTGCTGAATTTCTGGCCAACTATGTGCGTAATGCATGCAATAGTCCATCGACCGACACAGTGACATTATCATCAGCCACTTCGGCGGCATCATTATCCACATCCACATCCATATCTCATACGGATATTCACATCTCGCCTCAAGTGTTGTCAATGGGCATTGACTTTGTCGACACTGAGACGGAGAACGATGGGGATGTGCATAATGATGCCTCCAACAGGTCGCCGTTGCTTTCCTCTCACTCCATGCACCCATCATCAGCATCATCGGCCACCACAGTGAGAGCGCTCATTCCGGTGAAGAAATCGGCGCACCCAGATCATCATCAACAACAGCAACTGCAACAGCAACAGCATCCATACCAGCAACAGCAACTGAAATCCACGCCAGCGACTGCACCTCCAGGAGCAGCAACAGCAACCGCCACTAAGGAAGCTGAAGCAACAGCAACAGCACCACCAAGAACAGCAACTACATTCCCGGAAACTGTAAGACAGAAAACAGAAAATGGAATCAATAAAGGTAGGCGAGAAACACAATTTACATATGCTCCTACCTTTGCTATTCAACGGCAGGCAATCAAGCGAAAATCAAAATATCGCCTGAGATGCCAGCAAAAAAAGCGCAAACAATCGAGCGGCTCACGCGATCTGGAACAACAGATCCTGGGCCTGCTCAAAAGCACTGGACTAAGTGCAAGCCAGTTGCTAGCTGGTGATGTTGAAGATGATGATGACCAATATGATGATGATGATGACGTCAATGATCCGGCATATACAATGCCAAGCCATGAATCATCATATGAGGATGAATCCGATGGCCACACGTCCAACATCGATAGCGATGAAATCGAAGAGCTGCTGGGGAAAAACAGTAATATTAATTCTTCACTTATCCCTCCGCCTCCATATACTGCCACACTGTCAAGTTCTGCCACCTGCAAAAACAAAAACCAAATAAATAACAATATGAATACTAGGCCGGAGCGAAAAACACTTTTTTTTTATTTTCCAATTTCTTGGGTGCGGAATCGTTGACCCGCTATAAAATAATAATGTGTGCAAAAAATCAGAATTTTTTGAGCCTATCCTAAGGTGGCGCACCGACGTTCTTTTTTGAAAAATCCTGCAAAAATTGAATAATTTGGGGAAAAATGTAATATAAACAAAAATCATGGTCGTTTTCCACAAAAAGCTTATTTTTAATACGTTGCCCAAACATTTTTCTTTATAAAACTGTATCAACTGTTAAGATCGGTTTAAAAATGTAGAAGCTAGAATTTTTTTATGGATATCAAGTTGGGTAATAAACGCCAGCTTGCATGTGACTATAACAGTGCACTAGTATACAATTTGAAACTTTTTGCCTGCCTCAGAGATCTTTATATTTTTTTCATATAGATTTTGGCTTTCTAAATACGAAAACGAATTTTAAAAAACTTTCCTCTTCTTAGTTTTCAACATAGAATTTTTTGAAATTTTGTTTGAATTTTTTTTAAGATGACTTAGCTTATTTGAGCATAAATCATAAACACGATTGGCGTTTTCAACAAAGAAAGTCTCTAACTAAAGGTTATAAAATTTCCTAAAACGTTTCTATACAACGTTTTAAAATCAGCTTGATCGTTATGATGTTAGAGCCTTTTAAAGTAAAAAAATTGGAATTTTTTGTGAAAACAGCACGGATAAAGCTACAAAGAAATATTCAAAAAGTATATAAATCGCAAAAATATCTTCAGTTTGACAAATTGAGCATAGAGTTTGGACTTTCTTGAGCAAAACAAGCCATCATTCATAAAAATCAGCTTACGAATGACGAACTTATCCATACATTTTATTTTCCCCTAACCAAAAAGCTCCATACTACGAAACTCATTTTATTGTGTTCGCTTGCGGACGATTTAACTCAAACTGACGGTTATTACCCAATTTAATAACCATAAAAAAAATTCTAGCTTCTACATTTTGAGTCCGATCTTAACAGTTGATACAGTTATATAAAGCAAATTGTCAGGGCTATGTAAGAAAAATGAGCATTATGTGGAAAAAGATCAGGTTTTTTTTTTATATAACATTTTTCCACACATTTTTCAATTTTTGAGTGATTTTTCAAAAAAGAACGTCGGTGCGCCACCTCAGGATGGGCTCCAAAAATTCTGATTTTTTGCACACATTATTATTTTATAGCGGGTCAACGATTCCGCACCCAAGAAATTGGAAAATAAAAAAAAAAGGGTTTTTCGCTCCGGCCTAATGAATACAGCTTCTATACAAAAAGACAGTGGCAACAACAACAATAACAATAGCCATACTTTTACTACTAACATTAACATCAACAACAACAGCAACAGCACCAACAATATCATCACCGAATCAAATAAGCGAAAGCGCAACGGCAACAGCAATGAGTTGGAAGAGTATCTGCTCAGCCAAAAGGCATTGCGCGATGACCTGGCACAACAGGAGAAGAAAAACATTAAATGGAACCTGCTCACAGTGCAATGGTCAGCCGCTTGCTAGCTGTTAAGTCTATGGAAAATGACGCATCCACAGGTATAATACACTTCTTTAATTTTCGTATTTATAGTGTTAATTACAGTTCAACATAGTTGAAAAAGAAAATGTTATAGAAAATTGTAGGGAGTAAATGAAAGCATACTGGGCAGATAGTGTAGAAGACCCAAAAGAAGCGTCTCAAAAACTAGAAATATTTGCAGGGCTCGTTCCTACATATAGCAACGACAACCTAAATCAGTCAAAAGAATCTAAAATTCAGCCGTACATCTCCCTTAAAATTTCAGTAACGGAAGAGTTTAGGGTTTCGCAGTGGTGGAACACAAATAAAAACCATTTTTCACTACTGTTCAAAGTTAGCTGCAGAATCTTAAGCATTCCAGCCAGTAGTGTCTTTTCCGAGAGGGCTTTCTCTCAAGCCAGAATTTTAATTTCCGAGAAGAGAAGCTACATTGCCACAAACGGCAATATGATAGACGAATTAATGTTTCTAAATTTTAATTTAAAAAAGTAATAATTTAAGTTAATTTTTGATTTAAAATATGAAAGAAGTTTTATGAAGTTCCTTGAATTAACAACCATTTGTTTTGTTTTAAAATAAAATTTGTGTATTTTTTGGTTATGATTTATTTATTTAATTTTAAATATACACTTTTGATATACAAGTGCAGGGAATCTCTTAGTCGGGCTCAAGAGACTGCGTCCTTCATTCTGATATTTGTGTTCAGCGAACAAATCCATTCTAATGGTACACGGTATGGCAAGCACCAAGTTGTTCTTGGTTCTTCTTTCGCACGTATTCGCACGTTCCGTAATTTTAAGCCTTCGCAAGTATCTCGTTCTCGCAAATATGAACATGATGCTTGCTTTGTTATGCTTGCTCAAACGGTATGTTGTGATATCGGTCAATGTAAGTCAGGGGTGCGCAGCGATTATGCACACGACGCACATTTGTTTTTGCTTTGCACATAGCATATGGAAGTGTGTGAGGCTTGCACACTGGTAAGGTTCTGGCGCACATTGCAAATTACACAAACAATTTTTCGTTCTTTACCCTCCCCCATTATTCGTTGCAGCAAAGCAACAACCATTTTTCACTGATCCCGTTCGCCGAACCTTCGCAATTTTATTGCTTCGTTTTGCCGTCGCTATTCCGAATGTATTTTGTTGTTGTCGTTTCGTTAGCTGTACACTGGAAAGTTTTTTTTCCACAGGTCCTTAAAATGTGTGATCAACTGGCTTGTGTTTTCTTCGTCGAAAACTTTATATTTGAATTGCACTGCTCCCATTTTTGTCAGTGTACACATTGAAATAAAAAAACTGTTCGTTACATGTGTGCGATCGATTTCTTTTATTTGTATTGGTACGTGCACATCCATAAGGCAGCTTTGCGCACCCCTGATGTAAGTGTATGAATGTATCATTTGCTGTTTCAAACAGGGACGGTAAATAATGATTTGATTTTTTTTGTCAATCAAAAATATAACTCAAAAAATAATGATTATTTTGTGAGATATATTTTTTGCTCAAAAATAAAGCTCAAGTTACTATTGCAACATTTCTTTAGTGAATATTGACAAGTTCTATACATATTCTTATTCCTTAGCCCAAGACCAACTTGTTAGAACAAAAAAAAACTAATTTATTTTATTAAAAAAAAAATAATTTTTTTTTTGTCCGACACAACTTTGCACAACTTTGGTTAGCTGATACAAATTTGGGTATTCAAAATATGAAAATATGCGTGTGTTGAAAGCTTTTAGTGTTGTTTTAAAAATTGCTTAACTAGCTAAATTTGCAACAATGAAAGCGATTCGACTCGAAACTATGGCGCAACATTGTAACGGTAAATCCCGTTTGCAATTTTGTCGCGACAGTTTCTGCCAGCTTACTTGATTTTCGTTGCACAAAGAATACAGACGCGTTTTGTAAAATTGTGAACATTCTAATTTTTTCGTAATTAATAAATTGTCGTGCACAGGTAAGATAAAGAAAACCTTTATTAAATTTAATTATTAATTATTTTAATATGAAATTGAGAGCATGCTGTAAGTATGGGATCAGCGATTTTCTGGAGATGAACGCAGAGGAGTTGATGGAGTTTTTACACAGCCACAATATTATACTTAGGGTGAAGATTTGTCCGAAATGTGGTGCGATGTGTAAAATATACAAGAGAAGTGACTCAATTTATGAGAGTCGTCTGTTCGTTTCGACAGAGTGTCCGTACGAACACGTTCTTTGGGGGAACGACATTTAGCATACGGGAGATTTGCAAATTCGTGATGTGGCATCAACTCTATTTCCGCTACGGGACTATTCCCGTCAGTGGACTTAAGAAGGCGAAGGCGGCACAGGAAAAGCGGGCATCCGCCCTCGAACCGAAATCTCCCCCACCCACCAACGAGCCCATGACGCAAGATGTAGGTCCATCTGAGGTTCCAGAAGATCTGGCCGAGGATGATGACCTACTCGATGCGACGATGGACCCTGCGGTGGCGGCGGAGATGGAGGAAGTAGCGGCCATGTCGTCACAGGAGCTCGAGGAGGAGCTTCTAAACGACAGCGTGGATGAAGCGGACAAAACGCTTTGCAGCGACTCGAGCGCATCTAGGCCTCAGTCGCCGTGGCCGGTGGAGCCGCTACTGTGATGGTACAAGCCATCACCACACAGCTAGCCCAGGTGAACATCCACCACGCGAAGGCGGCCTCGGCCGTCCTAGCCAGGATGTTCACCAAACAACATCTCGGGCTAGCACTTGTACAGGAGCCATGGGTGAACGATGGCATTAAAGGCCTGTACACAACCGACTCCAAGGTAATCTGGGACCATAGAGACCCAATGCCAAGAGCTTGCGTTATGGTAAGGAAATGTATTAATTACAGTATTCTTTCAGAATTTCTCACCAGAGACTGTGTCCCCATAATGATCCAGGCGATTGGAGCCGCCCACACAACAGTGGTCGCATCGGCTTACCTCGCAGGAGATGGGCCTTGCCCACCCCCGGAGATCGTGGGACTGGTGAGCTACTGCCGAAGGGAGAAACTACCCCTCCTCATAGGCTGTGACGCTAACGCACACCATGAGGTATGGGGAAGCAGTGACACTAATCAAAGGGGTGAGTGCCTTTTAGAATTTATATTAAACTATAATTTAGAAATTGGCAATGTCGGAACTACTCCGACATTTGTAACAAGAGTAAGGGACGAAGTCCTAGACATCACCCTACTCAGTCGGTCCCTTAAACCGCACTGCATGAACTGGCACGTGTCGCCAGAGGAATCCATGTCTGACCACAGGATTATCCTGTTTAAGCTTGGAATAAACGTAGACTGTAGCAAACCGTCGAGAAATCCCAGGAAAACAAACTGGGAAAGATATTCAACGAATCTAGAACGCAATCTATCCGGGATAACATCTGGTATACCCAGACACCCCCCAAAGCTAGAAAAAGTTGTGGACTCGTTGAATAATAGTATAACTAATGCTTACGAGGCAAGCTGCGCACTAGGGAAAACGCGCAAAGCAAAAGATGCCCCTTGGTGGTCCGACAGCTTAGAGAGGCTACGAATCGCCACTCGTCGACTCTTCAACAGAGCAAAAAGAGACGGGTTATGGGAGCAGTACCGCGAGGGCCTGACTTCGTACAACAAGGAGATCAGGAAGGCCAAGCGGAAGAACTATCGTGATTTCTGCGAAAGCATAGAAAACACGACAGAGGGTGCACGGTTACACAGGGCACTATCGAAGAGAGCACCAGAGGCAAATCTGGCTCTCAAAAGAAGGGACAATACCTTCACAAGTAGCAATATGGACAAACTAGAACTGCTTTTCGAAACCCACTTCCCAGGAAGTATCCCGTTACGAGAAGACGCAGACAGAGTAGCAGAAGATCGAGTCCGACCAGTACCTGAAGACTGGGCAATCGCCAAGTCGACGGTCACACTGGACAGACTAAAATGGGCAATTGGAACCTTCCAGCCCTACAAGTCACCGGGCTTGGACGGCATATCACCCGTCTTCCTTCAACAAGGGCAGGGCAAACTCCTGTCCATTCTTAGAAAAGTAATGATTAGCAGCCTGGCATTAGGACATATCCCAAGTGCATGGAGTAGAGCTAGGGTGGTCTTCATCCCCAAGACCGGGAAGAAAGATATCACCAACCCAAAGTCCTTTAGGCCCATCAGCTTAACGTCGTTTTTGTTAAAAACGCTAGAAAAGCTGGTGGATCACAGAATAAGAAGCACACTGCTTAAGCAAGCACCGCTGCAACCAACGCAGCACGCATATAGAGCGGGTAGGTCCACGGACACTGCCCTCTATCAACTGCATCGTGTTTTACAATCGGCAGTTGAATCCAAGGAGGTGGCCATGTGTGCCTTCCTAGACATAGAAGGGGCCTTCGACAATGCATCCCATGATGCGGTCCAGGTTGCCCTAGCTAGGAGGGGCCTAGACCTTACCACCAGCAGATGGATTGTCTCTCTGCTACGGTCTAGACAGGCCACAGCAACAGTTCAAAACAGTACTGTTACGGTCACAACCACTAGAGGTTGCCCCCAAGGGGGCGTCCTATCTCCGCTATTGTGGAGCCTGATGGTAGATGAACTACTTAGAAGACTCGCAAGCAAAGGTATTCAATGTCAGGGCTATGCCGATGACATTGTTATCATTGCGCGAGGAAAATTCGAAGAAACCCTCTGTGACATTATTCAGTTAGGGCTTAGGATGACGAGTGACTGGTGCAGCGAGGTAGGCCTTAACCTCAATCCCGCCAAAACAGTCATCGTTCCCTTTACTAGGAGATACAAGTTGCAGAGACTAAGGCAAATAAGGCTCTCAGGGAGCATAGTAGCAACAAGCAAGGAGGTTAAATACCTAGGAGTCACCTTCGACAGTAGATTAAACTTCGGCCCCCATGTTAAGAATGCGATAGCAAAGTGCTCAAGGGCACTTTACACATGTCGCAACATAGCCGGAAAATCATGGGGCACAGCGCCGAGGATAATAAGATGGCTATACATAATGGTTGTAAGGCCCATGCTCACTTACGGAGCAATTGCCTGGGGTGATAGGGTGCAACTCATCACTGTCCAGAAACAGCTACAGAAGCTGCAAAGAATGGCCTGCGTCTGCATAACAGGAGCAATGCGCACCTGTCCGACAGCAGCCATTGAAGTCTTAATGGAGCTCACTCCACTCCATACGTTCATAGAACTTCAAAGGAAAGCAACCCTGTTAAGAATGGCAATGGAAGGAGTTGGAAACAACTGCATCCTTGGCCTAAGGGATGCTGACACTCTATCAGGCGAACTCCCTCTGTTGGCACAACCGAGGGACGAAATGCCCGCTGAATATAAATTCGAGCGGAATTTCCATGTAAACCTGTGCAGTAAAAAGGAATGGACTTCACTCGAAGAGGTCCATCCCATGAATCCACACACCATTAAGTGGTATACCGATGGATCTCTAACATGTCAAGGCACAGGCCTCGGAGTTATTGGTCCTCGGATATCCCACCATGAATCCCTAGGAACATACACCAGTATCTTCCAAGCTGAAGTATGTGCAATAGGTCGGTGTGCGGACTTCAATTTGACACGTAACTATCAGAATAGAGATATCGCCATCCTATCTGATAGTCAAGCGGCATTGAAGGCAATTAGCAACACGAAATTGACATCGAAAGTAGTCCGGGAAGTCCGTACAAAGCTAGATCAACTGGGATCAAATAACAGGCTTACTCTGAGATGGATCCCAGGGCATAAGGATATAGCGGGAAATGAAGCAGCAGACAAGCTAGCACGTAAAGGGGCAGAGGAGCCCTTTACAGGACCTGAACCGTTTTGTGGCATAGGTAACCACACAATACGGAAATCTCTCAGAGATGAAGAACGGCATTTGCGCCAGTCAGGCTGGGTCAGTACTCCAGGCTTGCGACAGGCCAAGGGTCTCTTAGGTAGCTATAATCTAAAACGATTTAAGCAAATCATACCTATGGGAAAGAACAGACTCAGAATACTGACCGGTCTTCTGACAGGACACTGTAGACTGAGGGGTCACCTATATAAACTAGGAATAGTAAGTAGCGGAGCCTGCCGCTACTGCGATACCGCGGAGGAATCCGCGGAACACATAGTAGCGACCTGTACCGCCTTATCCAGGAGAAGATGTAGGATACTAGGTAACCATATTATTCAGCCAGGAAATATAGAAGTCCTCAACCCGGCAAAAATTCTTGAATTCATTCAAGAAATAGGGCTGATGGAAGAGTTATAAACTCTGTAGGGGTACAATAGATCTAATAGGTCGCAGTAAAATTCCCCAAAACATAATACAATATTTAACGGTCAAAAGATGGCAACACTCGTCGCAACTATATTTGGTGTGTACATATGCACATACATATTTATGTATGTGTGTATGAAGCTAGCTGAATATTCTCTGCCTTGCTATACTGACGTCTATTCTTACGTTCATACGACACTTAAATAGCGATCTTGCTTCGATGTCTGTGTAGTTATTAGAGGGCTTTAAAAAGGACAAATGGGTCTATTAAGTTTGTGCAAAAAAAAATGTGCGTAACAGGCAGAAGGAGGCGTGGCGGACCCCATAAAGTATATATATTCTTGATCAGTATCAACAGCCGAGTCTATATAGCCATGTCCGTGTGTCCGTCCGTCTGTCCGTCTGTCTGTCCTATTTTGTGTCACCTAGATCTCAGTGACTATAAAAGCTAGAGACACCAAATTTGGCATGTAGGTTCATCTATATCTCCCATTGATCAAGTTTGTTTTGGATTTTTGCTACGCCCCCCTCTGCCCCCGGAAATTGAAAAACAAAATTTCAAAGTCGAAATACAAGAGCCCCTTTTATATTGATTATATATGATTATTGGTATATATAATATACACTATGGTCCAAACCTGTCCAGAAAATATCATTTAAATCGGATGATAAACGCGGAAGTTATTCAACTAACAATGTTACGGGCAAAAGGAAGAAGAGACGCTAGCGACCTCTGTGTTAATTAACTTTTCATCCTAGTGGCGCCATCTATTGAATGGTACGCAACATTGAAGAACAATCTATAGTGAGCGCTTTTCACTCAAAAAGTACTGGGTCTCCTACTGTAGAGCTTGCTCCACCGTAGCTTACTGCATTTTTTTGCTTTTGCTCTTTGTTTACTTATGCAAAATTAAATGAAAGACTTTTTCTTGCAGTCCATTTATATATATTTCATGTTTTGCTTTCTCTTTTTTAATAAGTTATATAAGGTTGTCAAAAAGTCTTGCGGTATTTCCGCAAGCTTGTCTTTGCAAGCGCGTAGTTCTAGTTGTATTCGTCGCATCGGTTCACGCTAGAGCTTCTCATCTCATGCATCTCATGCTGCCAATAAAATTTGTGCAGTTTATGGACCCGATACAGTTTCCATTTCCACCGCAAAACAATGGTTTCAACGTTTTCGTTCTGGTGCAGAGGTGATCGAAGATGCGCCACGGTACGGAAGGCCTGTCGTCGAAAATTGCGATAAAATCGCTGAATTGATCGAAAGAGACCGGCATAATAGCAGCCGTAGCATCGGCCAAGAGCTGGGCATGAGTCATCAAACCGTTATAAACCATTTGAAGAAGCTTGGATTCAAAAAGAAGCTCGATGTATGGGTGCCACACGACTTGACGCAAAAAAACATTTTTGTCCGTATGGATGCATGCGAATCGCTTCTGAATCGCAACAAAATCGACCCGTTTTTGGAGCGGATGGTGACTGGCGATGAAAAGTGGGTCACTTACGACAACGTGAAGCGCAAACGGTCGTGGTTGAAAAGCGGTGAAGCTGCCCAGACGGTGGCCAAGCCTGGATTGACGGCCAGGAAGGTTCTTCTGTGTGTTTGGTGGGATTGGCAGGGAATCATCCACTATGAGCTGCTCCCCTATGGCCAAACGCTCAATTCGGACCTGTACTGAAAACAACTGGACCGCTTAAATGCAGCACTCATGCAGAAGAGGCCATCTTTGATCAACAGAGGCCGAATTGTCTTCCATCAGGACAACGCCAGGCCACACACATCTTTGGTGACTCGCCAGAAGCTCCGGGAGCTCGGATGGGATGTTCTTTTGCATCCACCGTATAGTCCGGATCTCGCACCATGTGATTACCACCTATTTCTGTCCATGGCGAACGAGCTTGGTAGTCGGAAGTTGGCCACAAGAGAGTCCTGTGAAAATTGGCTCTCCGTGTTTTTTGACAATAGGGAACCGAGCTTCTATAAGAGGGGCATTGTGAAGTTGGCATCTCGTTGGGAACTCGTCATCGAACAAAACGGCGCATATTTGACTTAAATCGCATTATTATAAACAATTTTATGAACAATTCAAAATTCAATAAAAATACCGCAAAACTTTTTGGACAACCTTATATATGCACATTTTAACATAATTTTTTTTATTTACTTAACATGGAAATACATAAATAAAATTATGTTCTCACACTCAAATGTAAACAAAACTGAAAAAAAATATTATATTATGTATGTTTAAACCCAAATTATCGGCAATAGCACCCTGTATAATATAATTGCGTAGTTGTTGAATTCTGAGAACTGTGCAGTTCTTCGCTTAGTTCATTTCGCTCGTTCCGAATTCACTCCGTGCCGTTCATTTAAATACTCAAACGATCGCCAAAATGAGTATTCAATACGATGAGAACCGGCTCACTGAATTTATTTAATTCAGATATCTGAATGAAACTCACCAGTACTCAAAGACGCTTCAGTTTGAATGCAGCAGTGCAGCCCTCTAGTAGGTATGTACATATATCAAAGGTATGTATATCAATAGGTTCATATCGTGAAAAGAACTGTTCACGTTTTTCCTTTTGTTGGAACATAGATTGCGACATTAAGTTACGCGCAAACACACTAGGACCATTCCTGAAACTGCTTTGCTTATAATTTGCTTAAAATTGGATTATTTCGATCAGCTGTTCACAGCTGTTCCATACAAATTGTGTAGTGTTGCTCAGAACAAATGTGGAACGTTTTACAGCACTAGTTGCTTAAACGAAATCAGCTCAGAGGCTGATTATTTTTTGCTTTTGATTTGATTATCAGTGTTAACGTTCTGCGAGAAGAAAATGACACCACACTTGATGTATGTTTTTATTTGGCTGATTTTGCAATATGTTGAATGTTGTAAGAATTTCGCATTTGGTGCTTTGAACCCAAATCAAATAATCGTGGAAATCGGGTCGTTCCTGCAAGTGATTATGATTTGCTTAAAAACAAGCAAATTTTAAGCAAATAAAAAGCAAAGCAGTTGCAGGAATCCCCATACTGTGTGGCATTGTCGCCTTTCGTCTTTTACCTTCTTTTTTGATTTTAATTGCGCTTCGGTTGCAGGCGAGAACGCAGCTCGGTTTGAAAAGTTTTGAAGATAAAGTTAATATATGTAGTGAAAGTACTTCGAGTACCAAATTGAAACAAATGATAGCAAGTGTGTGGTAAAAAGGGATATAAAAGTAAGTGCATCATTTCTTTAGGGGGATCACGGCACTAATTTGGCAAAACATATTCAATGTTTTCACGCCGAAGTTTCTAAGCAATTGCAGCAAAGTAGGGCTCCACCAGAACCACAACTGGCATGCAAAAAAAAACGTTGCAACAAAAACAGTTCAAGAATTTTTGAAGCCAATGCCACTAATGGCAAAAAAAATGCAGTAAGCTACAGTGGAGCAAGCTCGACAGTAGGAGACCCAGTACTTTTTGAGTGCAAAGCGTTCACTATTGATTGTTCTTCAATAATGTGTACCAAACAATAGATGGCGCCACTACGAAGTTAATAAACACAGAGGTCGCTAGCGTCTCTTCTTCTTCCTTTTGCCTGTAACATTGTTAGTTGAATAACTTCCGTGTTTATCATCCGATTGAAATGAAATTTTCTGGACAGGTTTGGACCATAGTGTATATTATATGTACCAATAATCAAGGTGCTAGTTTTAAAGGGGCTCTTGTAATTCGACTTTGAAATTTTGTTTTTCAATTTGCGGGGGCGGAGGGGGCGTGGCAAAAATCCAAAACAAACTTGATCAATGGAGAATTTGGCGCATTTTTATATATCTCCCATATATATAATCCACTAACTGTCAATCGTGCTTTGGAAATCGTTGTATATTCTGTTTATTAAAAAACCAACATTCTAATTTCTACTTTAAAATTTCCCTGTTAACAACATTTTTAGACCCAGTACTTTAAAAAGTACAAATGGGTCTATTACGTTTGTGCAAATGTGCGTAACAGGCAGAAGGAGGCGTGGCAGACCCCATAAAGTATATATATTCTTGATCAGCATCAACAGCCGAGTCGATATAGCCATGTCCGTGTGTCTGTCCGTCTGTCTGTCCTATTTTGTGTCACCTAGATCTCAGAGACCATAAGAGCTGGAGACACCAAATTTGGCATGTAGGTTCACCTATATCTCCCATTGATCAAGTTTGTTTTGGATTTTTGCCACGCCCCCTCCGCCCCCGCAAATTGAAAAACAAAATTTCAAAGTCGAATTACAAGAGCCCCTTTAATGCTAGCACCTTGATTTTTGGTACATATAGTATACACTATGGTCCAAACCTGTCCAGAAATTTCATTAAAATCGGATGATAAGCGCGGAAGTTATTCAACTAACAATGTTACGGGCAAAATGAAGAAGAAGAGACGCTAGCCACCTCTGTGTTAACTTATTTCGTAGTGGCGTCATCTATTGCATGGAACGCAACATTCAAGAACAATCTAGTAAACGCTTTGCACTCAAAAAGTACTGAGTCTCCTACTGTCGAGCTTGCTCCACTGTAGCTTACTGCATTTTTCCTACTCTTTAAGAGCATCGCCTTCGTTTTATGGCCCGCCAGGTCAAGACCAGCCTCGTTCATCCACAGCGCGATGGCTCGCACTGCTGCATTGGCGGCCACCTCCACTGCACCAACTTCCTTATCACCCACAACCATATCTAGATCATCAGCAAAGCCAATGAGATGGCATCCTTCAGGCAGTTGAAGTCTGAGCACTTTGTCGTACATAATGTTCCACAAAAGGGGGCCAAGGACCGAACCTTGTGGAACACCGGCTGTCACCCTGTGACGCTTTGGGCCCTCTTCCGTCTCGTAGTCCAGCACTCTTTCCGACAGATAATTGAATATTATTCGCAGTAGATATGGTGGAATCCCGATCTGCACCTCTGATTCGCAACCAGCTTGCCACTAATGGTAGCAGGAAAACAGTTTAAATAAAATATAAAAATTTTTTATAAAAAAAAAAAAAAAAACCAGCTCGCCGAGTTGAGGTCATTTCTGTTATCCAGCGTCACCACCGCGCAGTACTCTTTATCACCCCATCTTTAACTGGTTTCGTTTCATTCAAGTTTTGTACTATCAATACACAACGTCTATGTTACATTAAAATTACGTTTTAGTAACATTAAAAAAACAATTACATGTAATCAGTCGGTGGGCATCCTTCTTTTGCAGCTTCTTCTCATCTTTGTATGTGAAAAGTTTTTAATTCAACTTATGCTTCTTTTTTAAAAGTGTGCTCAGGAAATTGGGAGCCGTAAATTCCTTCTTGCAATTTTAAACACTACTGTGCAATCCTTCAGAATTTCAGTCACAATTGGCAAAATGATTGAGATATTTCTGACTGTTGAAAAAGATAATCTTGCAGTTGCGACAATTAAGGGATATGGCACGCTTCTTTCTCATATGTGAGTCTAGACGTTTGCGGGAAGTGAGCACCTTGCTACATTGACTGCAGCTCAACTGTGAATCGGACATCTCTTGGGATTCCAATATTTCCCGTCTGTTTGGCATGGGATTGATATTTATCAGCAGTTCCTACTCGGACTCTTTTCTCTTTCTTGATCCTCTGTGTCGGCTTGTAAAGATTCCAACTTTCGTTTCAATGACTTTTGCTTTACTGTGCCGTTACTCATTGCTGGTGAACAGTCAATCACATCTTACATTTACTTGGACTTATAGTCTTTTCTGGGCGTTCCTACAAACGACTTTTCTATATCTAAAGCATCCAGTTGGTTCTCTTTTTTCTTCTTAGGCTTTGATTTCTTTTTGCTTGGCAACTCGGCTGATGGAAATATCTCTTCTAACAGGCTCGGCAGCATCCTCGACCGTAGTTCCTGCATCCTCAACGCTTTCTGGACGACGTACTCCACATGGGGACGAAAACTAAAACGTTTAACCAGCAACTTGATAAGCTCTGTCGACTTAATTGCCGTGTTGCCCACCTGAAAGCTCATGTACTTCACCTTTATCCTACTCGTTATGAGCATTGTCCGCTAGGTCCAGACCAGCCTCGACCATCCAAAAATCGCGCGATTTTTTTTTTTAAAGTTTGTCTGCGGAACACCTAATTTTATATATATATTTATTTAGACTATATATGTATATTTATATACTTATTTATATTTTATCTATTTATTTCTCATATAGGTTTCGGAAGTCTAGGAGCCCTTCTAATCGGCCCTTTTCAGAGCCACCAACAACAAAAAGACAGTAAAGTTACAAATATTAGTGCATAAGTAAAAGAAAAATTTTAAAATAGCACTAATAGCTTTCATAGTCAATTTAGCTATTTTATAGTTAGTTTCGCATCTCTAATAGCAACAGACAGAACTAATTTTCCAATTGCTTTGCATGGTTAGTTTTGTGTAGTAAGTTTTCCTTAAAATTAGTGATTATAACAAAAAACAACAGCAAAAAATATAGCGCAAGCTAACTTTGGCGCGCCAAAGTTTGGATACCCTTGCAGTTTTTCATACTAAATGTTGTTTTCGAACCGATCATTCCTATGGCAGCTATATGATGTAGAAGTCCGATTTACACCAAATTTGGTCAGCCTGCTTAAAACTTAATCAAAAACACAATGCGTATGTTTGGTTGAGATATTTTGAGAAACAGAAAGTTTTACATACTAAATGTTGTTTTCGAACCGATCGTTCCGATGGGAGCTATATGATATAGAAGTCCGATTTACACCAAATTTGGTCAGCCTGTTAAAAACTTAATCAAACACACAATGTGTATATTTGGTTGAGATATTTTTAGAAACAAAAAGTTTTTCATACCAAATGTTGTTTTCGAACCGATCGTTCCTTTGGCAGCTATATGATATAGTAGTCCGATTTACACCAAATTCGGTCAGCCTGTTTAAAACTTAGTCAAACACACAATGTGTATATTTGGTTGAGATATTTTGAGAAACAAAATATAGCGCAAGCTAACTTTGGCGCGCCAAAGTTTGGATACCCTTGCAGTGCCCTGTGTAAGCCGACAGATTTCTTACAAAATTTGTTAAATGTTGATTTTTAGCCGATCGTTCCTATGGCAGCTATATGATATAGTAGTCCGATTTACACCAAATTTAGTCAGCCTATTTAAAACTTAGTCAAACACACAATGTGTATATTTGGTTGAGATATTTTTAGAAACAAAAAAGTTTTTCATACTAATTGTTGTTTTCGAGCCGATCGTTCCTATGGCAGCTATATGATATAGTAGTCCGATTTTGACCAAATTTGGTCAGCTTGTTTAGAACTTAATCAAGCATACAAAGTGTATATTTGGTTGAGATATCTTGAGAAAAAAAAAGTTTTCATACTAAATTTATATTTCCAACCGATCGTTCCTATGGCAGCTATATGATATAGTTATCCGATCCGGCCGGATCCGACATATGTAATGCGTGCAGCGAAAAGACGGACCTGTACCAAGTTTCGTCAAGATAGCTTTAAAACTGAGAGACTAGTTTGCATAGAAACAGACGGACAGACAGACAGACAGACAGACAGACAGACAGACGGACAGACAGACATGGCTATATCGACTCAGCTCGTCGCCCTGATCAAGAATATATATACTTTATGGGGTCTGTGAAGCTTCCTTCAATGCGTTACACATTTCGTGACAAAATTATAATACCCTCTGCAAGGGTATAAAAAGTTTTTCATACTTAATGTTGTTTTCGATCCGATCATTCCTATGGCAGCTATATGATATAGTAGTCCGATTTACACCACATTCGGTCAGCCTGTTTAGAACTTAATCAAATACAGAATGTGTATATTTGGTTGAGATATCTTGAGAAACAAAAAAGTTTTTCATACTAAATGTTTATTTCCAACCGATCGTTCCTATGGCAGCTATATGATATAGTTATCCGATCCGGCCGGATCCGACATATGTGCTGCGTGCAGCAAAAAGACGGACCTGTACCAAGTTTCATCAAGATAGCTTCAAAACTGAGAGACTAGTTTGCATAGAAACAGACGGACAGACAGACGGACAGACAGACGGACATGGCTATATCAACTCAGCTCGTCGCCCTGATCAAGAATATATATACTTTATGGGGTCTGTGAGGCTTCCTTCAATGAGTTACACATTTCGTGACAAAATTATAATACCCTCTCCAAGGGTATAAAAATATAGCGCAAGCTAACTTTGGCGCGCCAAAGTTTGGATACCCTTGCAGTGCCCTGTGTAAGCCGTCAGATTCTTTACAAAATTTGTTAAATGTTGATTGGCAGCTATATGATATAGTTATCCGATCCGGCCGGTTCCGACATATGTACTGCGTGCAGCAAAAAGACGGACCTGTACCAAGTTTCATCAATATAGCTTCAAAACTGAGAGACTAGTTTGCATAGAAACAGACGGACAGACGGTCAGACGGACAGACGGACATGGCTATATCGACTCAGCTCGTCGTCCTGATCAAGAATATATATACTTTATGGGGTCTGTGAGGCTTCCTTCAATGAGTTACACATTTCGTGACAAAATTATAATACCCTCTGCAAGGGTATAAATATAGCGCAAGCTAACTTTGGCGTGCCAAAGATTGGATACCCTTGCAGTGTACTGTGTAAGCCGACAGATTTTTACAAAATGTTGACTTTTAACCGATCGTTCCTATGGCAGCTATATGATATAGTTATCCGATTTAAACGAAATATGGTCAGCCTGTTTAAAACTTAATTAAACACACAATGTGTATATTTGGTTGAGATATCTTGAGAAACATAAAAGTTTTTCATACTAAATGTTTATTTCCAACCGATCGTTCCTATGGCAGCTATATGATATAGTTATCCGATCCGGCTGGTTCCGACATATGTACTGCGTGCAGCAAAAAGATGGACTCCCACCGAGTTTCATCAAGATAGCTTTAAAACTGAGAGACTAGTTTGCATAGAAACAGACGGACAGACAGACGGACATGGCTATATCGACTCAGCTCGTCGCCCTGATTAAGAATATATATTCTTTATGGGGTCTGTGAAGCTTCCTTCAATGAGTTTCACATTTCGTGACAAAATTTTAATACCTTCTGCAAGGGTATAAAAAGGCGAGTCACAGGTTCTGAGAAAGATGAGGTTTTTATACGGAAACAAACTAAACGTAGACAATCCTAAGCAAAATGGAAGTGGCAATAGCAACGATGGAAATACCTCTAGAAGAGCTTTTGCAGATGTCAAAACTTTATCAACACTTTTAAGTTTTAACGAGACCATTTTGAATAATTTTTATATCATTTTAATTGCCACATCTTGTGAGTATAAGGTATGCCCAGCCAAATTTAAAGACTTATGTACAAAAACGTTTAACTTATACGTTAAAACTTATGAGTTGTATCCAAAGTCTCCAACTGTGCACAAGGTATTGGTACATGGGCACCAAATTATGGAAACCTCCGTACTTCCTCTAGGAGCTCTCGGCGAAAATGCGTCAGAAGCGCGCAACATAATTGTAGACAAGAATTCGAACAGTCAAAACAAAGGAAAATTGACTCAACTACGGAACAATCACAGGTTCCACAAACTAACCGGCATATTGGTGGGTCCTTTGCGGACCATTGACAGGATCACTGACGGCGACTGATGGCGGCTCACCTGCAAATTAGAAATAAATTACACTGTGCTAGTCGAAAAAAAAGACATGACCGGACTCAACGGTTTCCTCTTATTTAGCGTCCTAGAAATCGATCTGCATCATTACTTTTGTCCGCTATAATGATGGTTTCATACAAAATTTTTTCGCGAAGTTTTCGAGCCAGGTTGCCCCTATTATGGAAATGGTACATTTTTCTTTAGTCTCTAACTTGCAAGGTGTTGAATTTTTTGACAAACTTTCTTTACCAAAGTTGCTTAGAATACTCTAAACTTTAAGTTTTTTGAATACTCCAACACTCGAAATTGGAGTTTTGGTGGAGTTTTGGTCAATATACCAAAAAATATAAATCTATACCACTATATTTTTTTCAATTTTTTGCACATTTTTCTTCAATAATGGAATATGGGTTTCCGTTACTTACACAAAATGAAGATCATATTATGACAAGTAGCATTAGCAATAATATCATGGAAAAAAATTTCCCCGATTTAAGATCTACAGGCATCAACAATTTAAAAATGTATCAAATTTTCGTAACAATTTTGTAACAACTTTATTTATGTTTATATATGTAACAAGTGTATATCTGATGAATATACGTTATTAATATATTTAATGTGTGTATGTTATAAGAATTTTTCGATTATCAAGTTCCAACATATATCAGCCAGCAATGAGTCAAGCTTTTTACCACTGTACCAATGCTCTAGGGGAGCAGCAACCTGGTGAAATCTTTCCCCATGCTCATCTGATTCTGTCGGAACTTGCCGACCAAAATGATCTGCATGGCAATGCATAAAATGTATTTTGAGAGACATATGGACGTCTATATCTTCAAAAGATTTCAGCATTTCGTGAACATATTCTCGCCAGTCTTCTGAACGATGGACTCCCAAACAGTTGTGAATGACGGCCATTACGGAATCCCAAGCAATTTTTTCTTTAGTCGTCAATAGGGATCTAAATTCACCGTTTTTTATCAGTTTCCTGATGTCTGGTCCATTGAAAACACCTGAAATTAACATTATATTCTCTTAGTTAAATTTATAAATAAAAGTAGATGACTAAATACAATACCTTCTTTTATCTTCGCCACGCTCAGCCTTGGGAATATCTTCGTCAAACATTTAAAAGCTTCGCCATCTCTATTAATTGCTTTAATAAAGTTTTTGACCAGTCCCAGCTTGATGTGAAGAGGCGGTAATAAAATTTTGTCTATTGGAACAAGTGGAACATTGATAACGTTTGCCACGTTAACAACGAACTCCGACCGAAGCATCCAATCTCGCTTTTGATACTGGTTGCCACGGTATCGGGTGTCCCAATGACAAATAAAGCACATATTCTTTGTATATCCTGTCTGCAAGCCAGTAAGCAATGAAATAACTTTAAGGTCGGCACATATTTTCCATTTATGCTGCATGTACTGAACACTATCCAAAATTAATTTCATTGAGTCATACGTTTCCTTTGTGTTGGAGCTTATGGCGATTGGAACAGGATTGATGGTGTTATCGACATATAGCAATACTGCTTTTAGGGAGTGCTTTGATGAGTCAATGAACAATCGCCACTGCTCTGGCTTGTACTCGCAATTCATATGCTGCATTAACCCAGTAATATTTTTGCAATAAGCAAAAGTGTTGTCTTCATTTACTTCGAAAAAGTCCAAAAGCTCCTCCTGTCTTTTACGGTATCCATAGACCTTAACATCTTTTGCCAAAATATTAACTGATCGAAGATGATGTGCCAAACAAATAGCTTGACGTTGAGATAGCTTTAGCTGTCGTACCATTGTATTTAGACGAGCTTGTGAAATCTCAATGTGGCGACAAGAGTTTTGCGCTTCAGATGGCTCATACATCGAGATAAAGTCATCAGGTCCGGTATCGTATGTTGGCGGAATATATTCCTCAGTTGGACTTGGATACCTGGGAACCGGAACATTTTCGGCGTGAGGCTCTGGTAACTGTGCAGACTGAACACTTTTGTAAACTGTGGTACTCCTATTTAGTTTGGTAAACTTGTTTACGCACGCGTAGCAGTTCTCACTGGAATGGCCTTGTGGATCTATCCAAACCATTGGGATGCCGAAACCCATTTTTGTGAACAGTCTCTTTGACCAATTTAATAAATTGTTGTTACACTGGGTGCAAATGTTACATGGTGCCCAATCCACGTCTCTTATTACGGGCAAATTGAAATACTCCTCGTAAATAGTGGCAGTTTCGGATGATATTTTTCGTCTGCTCCGCGGGCTCGTGAACTTCCCACAAACATAGCAAAATCCCGTAAAGCCAACTGGACACTTATTCATTATAAATTATTTTTGAAACAAGCTATCAATAGTTTTAATATTCGTACTAAAGTGCACGATGTCAAAGTCAAAGTTAAAGTAATCATGCGATCAGTGTTGACTCTTAAGTAAGTTGTTATCAGATCTGCGGATCAGCGGTACTTTTAACGTTACTTACCGTAATTTTAGCAGTTGTAAGTGTTAAACTGGAGAATAGGTACAGTGGTAAAAAGCTTGACTCATTGCTGGCTGATATATGTTGGAACTTGATAATCGAAAAATTCTTATAACATACACACATTAAATATATTAATAACGTATATTCATCAGATATACACTTGTTACATATATAAACATAAATAAAGTTGTTACAAAATTGTTACGAAAATTTGATACATTTTTAAATTGTTGATGCCTGTAGATCTTAAATCGGGGAAATTTTTTTCCATGATATTATTGCTAATGCTACTTGTCATAATATGATCTTCATTTTGTGTAAGTAACGGAAACCCATATTCCATTATTGAAGAAAAATGTGCAAAAAATTGAAAAAAATATAGTGGTATAGATTTATATTTTTTGGTATATTGACCAAAACTCCACCAAAACTCCAATTTCGAGTGTTGGAGTATTCAAAAAACTTAAAGTTTAGAGTATTCTAAGCAACTTTGGTAAAGAAAGTTTGTCAAAAAATTCAACACCTTGCAAGTTAGAGACTAAAGAAAAATGTACCATTTCCATAATAGGGGCAACCTGGCTCGAAAACTTCGCGAAAAAATTTTGTATGAAACCATCATTATAGCGGACAAAAGTAATGATGCAGATCGATTTCTAGGACGCTAAATAAGAGGAAACCGTTGAGTCTGGCCATGTCTTTTTTTTTTTTGAAAAAAACTATCACAGTGTTATTATTATGTACATCTCCATTAATTTAAAATATTCCAAGGTACACACATCGCTCTTACCTGCAATAGAGCATCACATACAGATCCCTGGCTGTGCCAATACGACCTGGTCACTACTGGGCAGGTCATCATCATCAGCAGAAACTCCAACCAACTGACAATGTGACAACGACAATGGATTGGGCCAATCTGGTGGCCATTATGCGATCCTCAGACGTCCCTGTGCCTCTGAATCATGGACATCTACATATATGGGCACGACGACGCCCATAAAATTAAATGGCTCTTGGCCAGCTCCAGCAACGTCAAACGTGCGCTACAACCTGCACTCTGACTAGCAGCCATTGGCCAAAATTGGCCACTACACAGGCCATCCTTGTGGCCATACAGCAGTAGCAGCAGACGACGACACATACCTGATGAGAAAAAACAACATTAAGTATCACTCATACAATATGTACCCACACGCCCCTACCTGTGAAATGAGCAGCATACGCAAATCCCTGGCAGCGATTATGGTGTGACGATGCGACGGCAGCGACTGCAGCGTGGGACCTCCATTAAAGCAACGCCTGATCCCAGCCAATGTCTTCGCACAGGCCAATTGTCATATCTCCAATTTGTCGATCTTGACGGCATCTAGCTGCTCACTGCAATGCATCCTGGGCCAAACTCCACCTGCAAATAAAACAAAATTGAATTATTATATAATATAATATTAATAGTGTACTAATGCCACTTATTTTATTATTTTTCGCAGACACTCTGGCCTGCGATAAATAATAATTAATAGCCAGCAATTGCAAAAACCAAAACAAATGAAGTGTCACGGCGTTGCCACACTGGTTGTATGGCAACCAATGGCAGTGACATGGCAACCTTGCGGCGAACACCAGAAGCTGAAGGCGACACATAGCGGCGGCGGGCCACACTAACGTTGCTGCACCTCTGAATCCTGCCGAATCCATATGGGCAAGATGATGCCCATACCATTTAATGGCTCCTGTGGTCCCTCACGGATCGCAGTGAGCCCGGATCCAGCGACGTCTAATGAGCACAGCATTGTGCACATTGGCCAGCAGCTTGTGGTCAAAGCTGGCCATTACACAGGCCATTACACAGGCCACCACTGTGGCCAAGCAGCAGCAGCAACAGCATCAGCAGCAGCAAAAGCAGCATCTGCAGTAACAGCAGCAACCTGACGAGGAGAAAACATTAAGTATCTCTCATAATTTAAGCAAATTAATTACCATTTAGATTTAAAAAATCCAATCCCTTATGGTAAATGCATACCAGTAGTTTGACTGACAATTCTGAAATTAGGAAAGAGCAATTAAATGTTTAAAAATACATAAATAATAACAAATACTTACATATCCAAAGACGGCCAATACCTGAAAAGAAAACAGATTAGAAAATTATTTTAAATTAACACAAATAATTTCAAATACCTGCATATCTAAAGACGGCCAATACCTGAAAAGAAAATAGATTAGAAAATTATTTTAAATTAATACAAATAATAGCAAATACTTACATATATATATAGACGGCCAATACCTGAAAAGAGATTAGAATAAAAACAAAAGAAATACATTAAAACATCATGAAAAATTAACAACGTTCAACAACAACGTTAATAAATATATTGCACATATATGCACTATCTACAATGTATATATACATATATACATACTCAGCTACATGTCCCCTTCGGACACCAAGAAATCAAATTTCAACGTCTGAAAAGAAAAGAAAATTAAATGTAAACATATGTAAATACTAGATAGCACAATCTTGATACTTACGTTGTCAAATCCATATAGGAGCAAATTTAGTCCAACATTGAACAATCAAATGAAATTCTCCAACTTCTGGGAAAAAAAGAGCAATTAAGTTTAAAATCAATCACTTTGACTCAAAAATAAAACAGTCACTAATACTTACATAATACTCACACAGTCCTGTCCTCGGCACACTAGTATGCAATTATCTGAAAAATAAGAATAAAAACTATATTAATAATTAAATACAATTTAAAAATGCGAGCAAACACAAATCTGCAGCGTTTAATTTAAAAGCTGAGACAACTCTAGCAGATTAGTCGCACGAAAACACAAGCTCTAATAAAAATTAATTTAAATCACTGTACACATACAAATAAATTCACAAAACAATATTAACTTTCGTGAAAAGATTCCAGTGACTTGTGCAAAGTGTTATTACAAGCTAAAGTCGTGTCGTTATTAAATAACTAAACATATAAATAAAATTACATATACAAGAAATATACACAAACAAAAATTGTTCACTACACCAACACACTCATAAACAGTAGAACTGCAATAATCACTCAATAATCGAAAAATTCTACAAAGCAATAGGCACTCAAACAAATCACAATAGAATAAATATAAAAAAA
>JAWNND010000551.1:0-32368 GCA_035043265.1 Drosophila testacea
ATGTCGGATCACATGAAACAGGGCCTACTTTATTCCTATGGTCAGAATATGTGAAGCGGAGCCTTTTGAAATATGGAGCAGGGCCTTTTGAAATATGGAGCAGGGCCTTTTGAAATATGGAGCAGGGCCTTTCTGAATCGGTAAGAATTGAGTGAAAGCATGGCAGAGCAGGATAGATATAGACTGCTGCCAAGTGAGGTCTGTTCGTTAAGCGCTGACATACAGGTTAGAAAGAGACGACAACAATGATTATGAAATGAGTGAATTGAGTGAAAGTAGAAAAGTCGAAAGTAGACTTTTTGGAAGTCAGTTCAGAAAACGCTTCGAGGACGAACAGAACTTACTGCTGGGAACTTATTCCGATAAAATGGATCAGTCAAACGACCCTCCGACATCAGAAGTGGGATTCGCTTCGCCTACAGACAATACTCCTGGACAATATATGGCAGCGTTGGAAGCCCAGAACAGGACCCTGATGGAGCTAATTAAGTCTATGCAGACACCAAGGACTTCGGCAGAGGGCGATAAGGCTACGCATGTCACCTTGCCCAAATTTAATCCCGATGGTGCCGGAGCAGACGCCTCAGCCTGGTGTACTACAGTCGATCTCATATTTGCAGACCACGTTCTAGAGGGTAGCGGTCTGGTGATGACTTTAAGCAAGGCGCTTGAAGGCAGCGCATCACAATGGTTATCGCAAGTATGTTTCGCTGGCATAACCTGGACACAGTTTAAAGAACTGTTCATTCAACGCTTCGTGGGAATGGAGACAACTACAGCGATTCTACTGAACGTTTTGGATGGTCGTCCTAAATCTGGAGAGGGATTCGCAGAGTATGGCAGTCGGATTGTTACGTCACTCATGTCCAAGTGGAAATCCAAAGACGTGGAGGAAATCGCAGTGTCGGTAGCGTTGGCACATATGGCGCAAATCGACAACAGCTTGTTGCGCTGGGTATATACAACCAATGTTACAAGCCGCAATGAGCTACAACAACAACTACAGGCTCATGCTTTTAAGAAGCGCAATGCAGAAGGTGACGCAAGTTCAACGGGTCCAGAGCGAAAGAAGATGAAGTTCCCAGTGAAATGTCATCATTGTGGAAAGATTGGACATAAACTCGCCGAATGCCGGATTCGACTGGAAAGGGGACAGAACGCGAGGGGAAACAATCAGAACGAGAGCAATAACTTTGGAGTAAAAAACCGGATCGACATACGATGTTTCAAATGTAACGAAAAGGGACACTACTCTAGTTCTTGTCCAAAAATCCAAACCAGCGAGAACGAGAAGAAGAAGATGTACGAGAAGCGTGTGGACTTTTGCACTGTGGCCCCGCCAAAGGGAAAAATAAATGTATCCGGTGAGCTCATTCCATTTTGCTTCGACTCCGGAGCCGAGTGCTCTTTAGTTAAAGAAAGTGTTGCAGATAAATTCAAAGGAAAACGACTTAATAATATTGTAAAATTAAATGGCATAGGTAACGACTCCATCTGTAGTACAATGCAGATTCTTTCCAATATAAATGTTGAACAGTATTCCCTAGAGATTTTATTGCACGTCGTAATGGACAAATATTTGAAATATGATGTTTTAATTGGCCGCGAAATATTAAGCCAAGGCTTTTGCGTAACAATTGACGCAGGAAAATTGACAGAATTGACACCCCCAAAAGACGGTAACATCGTAACTGAGGCTAATTCTGATAAGATTGTAGCTTCCGATGGCGACCTGAGTAACTCTCGGCAAGATGGCGTGCCAAACATTTTCAGAGACCTTCAGACCCTTGGTATATCGCCGGAATACCACAGATAATTAACGACACGGGGTTAAAAATCGAGTTAATGGACCCACAAAAGACAGTTCAGCGCAGGCCAGATAGACTTCGTGCAGATGAGAAAGAACATGCTCGTTCTAACCCAGTGAGCCGAGCTGCTAACAATCATGTTCGACCCTCAACACTCCATAGAACTACACACAGATGCAAGCTCAATTGGCTATGGAGCAATACTACTCCACAGAATAGATAAAAAGCCCCATGTCGTTGAATATTTTAGTAAATGCACATCACCTGCTGAATCGAAATATCACTCTTACGAACTTGAGACTTTGGCAGTCGTCAATGCCATTAAACATTTTCGTCATTATTTACAGGGGCGAAAATTTGTAGTGTTTACTGATTGCAACTCGCTAAAAGCTAGTCGTACAAAATTGGACCTATTGCCGAGGGTGCATCGATGGTGGGCATTTTTACAGTCGTTTGTTTTTGACATCCAATATACGAAAGGAGAACGAATGGCACACGTAGATTTTTTGTCAAGGAATCCCCTGGTTAAAAAGAGTAGAAGTGTGAAAAAAATTGTGGAAAAACGGGTTGAATTGACTGAGATAACTGATAATTGGCTAGTTTCTGAACAGATACGTGATCCTGAGGTGGCAGAGATATTAGCTAAGCTTAAAAATAACGAATTGCCGGAAAACTTAGTAAAAACTTATGAACTGCGAAAAGGAGTTTTATATAGGAAAATACAAAGAAACGGTAGAACCAAATGTTTGCCTGTAATCCCTAGGGCATTTAGATGGGCAGTGATTAATCACGTCCACGAATCTATTATGCATCTAGGTTGGGAGAAAACGTTGGATAAAGTCTATGGCTTTTATTGGTTCGAAAACATGTCGAAATACGTTCGTAGGTTTGTCGAAAATTGCATCACCTGTAAATTAGCTAAGCCACCAGTAGGAAAATTGCAGGCTGAATTACATCCGATTTCTAAGGTAGAAATTCCGTGGCACACCCTGCATATTGATATAACGGGAAAGATGAGTGGAAAAAATGACTTAAAGGAGTACGTTATTGTTTTGGTAGATGCGTTTACAAAATTCGTTTATTTTCATCACACTTTAAAAATCGACACTGAAAGTTCTATAAAGGCTGTTAAAGCCGTCGTGTGTTTGTTTGGAGTTCCAAATCGAATTATAGCGGATCAGGGCCGTAACTTTGCAAGTTCAGGATTCCGTGAATTTTGTGCTTCCCAAAAAATTGAGCTACACTTAATTGCTACAGGTATGAGCAGAGCAAATGGCCAGGTAGAACGAGTAATGAGCACGCTTAAGAGCATGTTGACCGTTGTCGAAACCAGTCAGAGGTCGTGGCAAGACGCCTTACCAGAAGTACAGCTAGCAATGAATTGTACGGCCAATCGAGTCACCAAGGTCAGCCCATTAGAAGTGCTAATCGGTAGGGAAGCTAGACCTTTTGGCCTTTTGCCGATAGGTGATGAAGAGGATAATTTAATTGAAAGGGAAAATTTAAGAAAACAAGCTAAAGAAAACATGGAAACCAATGCTCGTTACGACAAACGCAGGTTTGATAAGAACAAGGCAAAAATAGTAAAATATAACGTAGGAGATCATGTATTGCTAAAAAATGAAGAACGTCATCAAACAAAGCTTGATCCAAAGTTTAAAGGTCCTTTTGAAATAATTGAACTATTAGATGGAGATCGGTACATGTTAAAATCCTTAACAAGCAAAAGAACTTATAAGTATGCGCATGAGTTTTTGAGGGCATTGCCAAATAGACAAATAAGCAATGACGTTGATAAAGATTTAGACGACTCAAGTGGAGATGCGTCTGATGATATGGATGGCACGGTTGATGCCTTGGAATCCCAAGAGGGGATATAATGACCGCACCACAACAGAAGGAATTGTTATGGCGGGGGTCAGTGGAGACCGCACCATAACAGAAGGAATTGTTATGGCGGGGGTCAGTATGTGGGTGTAAAAGGAAATACACCAGTTGATAAAGTTATGTAATTAGAGAAGTCTGAATTGTAAATTATGATTAAAATGAAGATGTAATTTGTGAAATGTTATCATGAAACCAAGATGCTTATTTTGTCTAAATGCCTCAATACTTATGTTTAGAAAATTAATGAAATGTTTGTTAACAATAAAATGTAACGAGTACTGAAATTTGAGAATACTGTGATTTAAAGTAAACACACGAGGACGTGTGATTTGTCAGGAAGGCCGTGTCGGATCACATGAAACAGGGCCTACTTTATTCCTATGGTCAGAATATGTGAAGCGGAGCCTTTTGAAATATGGAGCAGGGCCTTTTGAAATATGGAGCAGGGCCTTTTGAAATATGGAGCAGGGCCTTTCTGAATCGGTAAGAATTGAGTGAAAGCATGGCAGAGCAGGATAGATATAGACTGCTGCCAAGTGAGGTCTGTTCGTTAAGCGCTGACATACAGGTTAGAAAGAGACGACAACAATGATTATGAAATGAGTGAATTGAGTGAAAGTAGAAAAGTCGATAGTAGACTTTTTGGAAGGCAGTTCAGAAAACGCTTCGAGGACGAACAGAACTTACTGCTGGGAACTTATTCCGATAAAATGGATCAGTCAAACGACCCTCCGACAAATACATATTCCTTGTACTCAGGACTTGTCTTCTATTATAATTTCTATATACTTCCACCAAGTTATAATACCATTATTTTTGTCCATGTACCTAGCGAGCAGGGTATAACAAATACAGCCAATGAAACAGTAGCAACGTTTCACAAGCCACAACCAAAGGTATTCAAGTACATACAAGTAAAAGCTATGCAGTATGACTATGAATATAAGCTTGAGTGTGGTTGTGGTTGTGAATATGGCTGTGAGTATGGCTGTAAGTATATGTGAGGGTGTGACTGTATGTGGGACTAAGAGTGTGGGTGTAAGTGTATGTGCATTGCTGAACATTTCTCTTGAATTATGAACACTTTTCCTGTGGCGAACCGCAAAAGTTGAGCAACAAATTCATTTAGCGATGGAAACGTGAGACCATTTCATGTGAACTTATATCATTCAAAATGCTTGCATATGACTCAATTTCATGGAAATGGAATTCAAAGTGATTCATTCAATGGCTGCAGACAAAAGAAAGTGATTGATAGTAGAGAATGCTTTGTATATACCCTGTAAAATACCACAAAGCACATTCCTAAGTTAGTCTAGTTGAGTGTATGTACATTGCAGTAGGATTAAATGTCACAAGGTTCACTTTGAGACTGATCTGAAAGGGGGTCGCTCTTTAGAAAATGAGTTTCATCGAAGCCAACTTTGAACGTAAGCGAAGTCTGTGGCAATAGAGTTTCTGACTAATTGATTTTTGCAGTTGACAATTGAACAGACACGTGCTTCAGAGACTGCATTGTGATCTAAAGCTAACATCATGCCAAATTGTATGCAAATCTAGACTTTAAAGCTTCTTGTCTCTTTGTGCTGATTATATCCCTTTTCATCATTGCACAAACGATAGGATATCTGAAAAATATACTCATACAAACACAGGTGAAGAAAGCTAAGTATTGCCAACTTTGATACGCATCTGTCTGAGCCTTAAGCAAACACGCGCTTAAACCGCTTGGGAATTATAAGCGCAGACACTATAGAAATTACTTTAGGGCATACTTTTAGCCATGTTTACGACTTATACCTAATTATTATGCTCCCAGTTGTTATCTCATTATGCAGCGAGTTGTCTTAGGGATACAAAACTTCTTTAACTTTAACGCCAACTACAACTGTTTACAAAATGAGTTGGCTTTATAAAAACACACACACACACACACACACACACACACACAAAAATACGCAGACATCCTGAAGATACACAATTTTTCGCACAATACGTGACCATTTACATGGTTGCCAAGTCCTTATTATTATTATTGTTGTCTGTGGGGAAGTTTTTGTTGTTGAAGGGGGGAAAATGCCAAAGGGAGAAGGAGGAAAATGTAAGGGAGGTGTTCCGGCTGAAGTACTTTTTGTATTATTGGCCAGAACAACTTAGCTACTGCAGTTAGCTGGCTCTGTTTTTAAACTTTCATGTGCAACTGCGTTTTTCCAAATGTCAGAAGTGCGTGGGTCAAAATGGAAAGCGGCGCCAATGCCAAGGCCACTAAAGGTTATGGGCCAAACCACCAATGCGTTGAAATTTTTTCCACTCTTTTCTCTTTCGTTATAGTTTTTGGGACATTTCTGTGGATTTATGCAACATTTTTTATGAAGCTCCATTTATCAGACAGCAGGCAGAAATTTAGAACCCTTGAGAGCGAGCCACACAAATCGTTTTCTTTGGAAAAACCAAAGAAAAGCGGTATGAGGAAAATGCAAAGTAAAGCCGAAGGAAACATATTCGCGTTGCCGTTGTTCTTGATGTTGTTGTTATACATGTGTATATCTGAGCTGAGTTGATGGCATGACCAACAAATCGTAAATTCGATAAAGGAAATTAGAAGGGAAAGGCATTCAAATTGAACGTTGTGAAAAACAAATCAGGCACAGTGGTACAAAAGTGATGATTTGTGGGTATAATTAAATTAATAATTATATAAATTAACTGTATTAAATTTTAAAATATGATAGAGAGATATAAAAGGAAATATACCTAATAATAATAAATAAACTTTAAATATTAAAATGGTAGTGGTATAACAATTTTAGTTTTTCGAAATAAAACTAATTTATAATATTGGATCGAGTTATGAATTCAGATAAATGTTTAAAAAGTTAGTAAAATGAAATGCTTAGAATTATTATTTGCTATATTTTTCTTAAAGTATAATTAAATTTAAACTACATATTTGATATTTTTAAATTTGACCATCAATACAATTTATACAATACAATTTCTTTCAATTAGCTGTGTAAGACCTTAACTACCCATTAAAAAATGGGTAATTAATTAATTAATTCTTTAAGCACCATTCTGAAAATTCTTTAAAATAGTCAACAACAAAAAATGTACAATATTAACGAACTGAAGGACATGTTAGATTTGTGCTGAGCGATATTTGATAAGCTGAATAAACCTCTGACAAAAAACTTTTGGCAATTTTCCCATTTGAAGGACAAATGAAATTTAAAAAAATCCAATTAAAATGTAAAATGAGAACAAAAGGCTTTCATGGCTATTGATCACCCACTGTACACCCGATTGGAGAGGCTTAGACTCTTGTACTCGTACTCGAACTCAATATATCTACATATAGGATAAATGGCCATATATCTGTGTGCGTTGTGCGTGCGCATTGGAATTTAATTCAGCTATGAAAAGGGAAATTTCACACATTCGATTGAGTATTACGACCATGTGAGGAGTTTGTCCATGATTTGAATGGGAGCTTAGGCGTGCAAATCGACACAGCTCTTTATCGAAATTGAAAAGGAGACACAACATTGCCATCTATTGGATTGTATACGTAATTTGTTGTTTACTTCTGTTTTTAGATGTTGTTTCTACGTCTGTTTCTGTTCCCGTTTCGACAAGGGATTCGCCAATTTGTGGCGTGCTAAGCCATAAATTGATTAGCTTCCAATTTATGCGTTTCGATTAAGAGTAACGAAGACAACGAACAAGTCACGTTCTTTTCACTGGCTAAATAACTCGATTTTATGAAAAATTAATCATACGCACCGGGCTACAACTTACACATCGCCGCAATTCAGTTTGTAATCAATATTTGATTTACGTAACAAATCAAGAATTCTTTATATCTCTACATCTATATAAATTCAATCTATGTTGGCCAGACATTGTCCTTACTTGTGGATCAGAAAGCCAGACAATTAAAACTTTATTTATGACAAGAAAGTGCAGCAAACGTTATTCACTTGGTTGCATAATTGCCCAGTGACAACCTTGGAAACGACTTTAGACAGTGGACAACTCCTTGGATAAGAAAATGTGTAAAATGGAATATTCCAATAAACACAAAGACAATTTTGAATTTAAATTACGCTTTTATTATAAATTTACAAGACTTGTCTGTATCCATGGTGAAAATGACATTGTGAATGTCTTCTAAATGAAATCTTCTGTCGTCGAAAATTAAAAAGCAAGAATTTCTTAATACTCACCTTCGTCTAAAGGCAATTTTGAATATGGTTCCAAATAACTCCTTTCTTAGTTTTCCGCACACCTAATTTAACAGTGAAAAACTTGTCTAAATAACCAACGAAATATAAAATGGGAATGTGCTCAACTGAAAAATAATATATTTGCTCTTCTTTTCTAAGCAAAGTAATTAAAGAAAAATGCTGTTTTAATCATAAATGAAAGAGAACTATTTAATTAAACACCGGGCTATGCTCGGCGTCTAAACTAAATGCAGAGCACAAAGGACAAAGTACGCAGCACTTTTAGCAGGAAAATAGAAGAAGGAGAACGAAGAGATTTAGCGTAACAAAGGACACTTGTCGTTAAATTTAACAACTTTGGTAATTACAAAATAGTTTCGTTACAGAGGCCCAATATATATGTAGAAAGCTCAGTTAAGTGGCGGGCGTATTGGCAATAACACACACCTAAAACATGCTTATACACACAGAGTTAGAGACAAAGAGAGAGAAGGGGAGTGTGAAAGAGACGCACACACGTGAACACCTATGCATGCCTTACAGATTTTATTGAGACATTATCAGGCGAAACAAATGGGGGACAATTTGCAGCAATGCTGCCGTCTTTTATGGTCGCCACCCACAATGGAAGGCGTTACGAAATGGCCAAAAGGGGGGCGTGGCGCTGGCATGGACATACATAGTTTTGCCCCATAGCGTTTTGTATAATAAATTTGGGATGGAAATGTTCTATGTATGAGCGATAACCGTGCGTATACGCAATGTATTTGTGACATTTCAACGTTTTCGGGGTTTTGGCTTTTGTTTCTGTGCCATTTTTATGGGCCCATAACCGACGACATCGACTGGCGAATGACAGATATTTGTTTTTGTTTTCTTAATCCTGCCCAATGGCTAGATAAATTTCTTTTTGGTTTTTATTGGCTGATTCCGCAAGCTTAATTAATTGCGGTCTGGAATGCAAATTAAATATAAATAAAAATCAAAATACATTATAACTTTAATACAATAACATACACATATAATGCTGGCAGCACGATTGATATTGGCAGATGGGGACGATGGGGGCCGTTGATATCACACACCAAAAAGAAAAAAAAAAAACGAATACATAAATAAACATTTGCCACAGGCAAACAATGAATTTTTTCTGCTTGCTGCATGGGATAAGTGCAGAGGGAGAAGTGTGAAATTGGCAGCATTTGTTTTGCACGAGCAGGCAACATCATCGACAGAGATGAGGACGAGATGTGCTTGCTGCTGCTATGACTACGGTCAAAAGACTGCGACGTTTTCTGTTTATTCAAAATAAATTTGAAGCACTCAATAAAATATTAGCAGCAAGCTAAGGGAGGGACAAACGACGACCTGGCAGTCAAGTGGCATAGAAAAATGAAAGCCGCTTTAGACGTGCAGCGAAATAGCCGAAATGTTTAATTTGCCAATGGCCTGCGGCCAAACAGGCTGTTGTGAGGAAAGAATATTAATTATATGATTGCTTGACATACATTTGAGAAGCATGCAAATGCTAAGCTGTGTACAATTTGTCCATAAAGTGAAACAAATAATATGCAGCCTAAAGCGAATTTAGTCTTTAAGAAATTTGAAAATACAGTGAGCGGGAGAAAAACGCGCGACACCTATCGGCCTAGAAGTGGAAATGAATTAACATTACAATTTAATCGAGGGCTGCAAAATAGTGTCTGTACTGTGGAGTATCCCAAAACAAATTTCGGTGACTGTGACTGTGAGTAGAATTTTAAATTTATCAGAGATTTTTTTTTAATAAAATGGATTACCAAAATATTATGCAAAGACTTGACTTTAATAGATTCTTATTTAACCTAGTTACAGCTAGTTACAGTATGATAATTACTAATCTTCTTTAGTAAATGTGTTTATTACTCTATGACATCCATTTTTCTTCTTTTAACTAGGCTTTCGTTATTACTTTTGCTTCTATCGGGGTTCTTTTTCTTAGATTCGGCCTTATATACACGATTTTTGGCTTTTAAGAAAGCCTCACGAACAATCTTCATATGATCACCGATTGTGAAACCCTCTTCCGTTCTTTGCGCTTCTGTTGAAAAGTAAATGTATTTTACAAATAAAACTAAATTGTTTAATTTAAACAGTTACCATATAAAGCCATATTCAAGTTATGATAGTTGTTTAGTCCAATTTTGTCATGGATTCCATTGTAGTTCATTTTCATAAGTAGATTTGTTTCGAAGAAGCGGTTAATATGCTTCACAAGACCATATGGTTGAAGAATATTCTTGAACATCTCGATCTGTATTTCAACAATACACAGAATTTGATTGTTATCTTAAAAAAGCAATAAATTCAAACTTACGTATTTCTTCCGATTGTTTGCTATCTTTTCATCAATTGCTTCAAGTCCTGCAACATCTTCAACGGGAAATTCGTTTGTATATTCCACTCCACCTTTCATATCCTCACAGATTTTATCCACTCGTGCCAATATTTTGGAGTTTAGATTAAGCAGGAAGTCCACTTTACGCTCCAAGCTTCCCAGGCGTTCGACCACACTGCGCTGATCATTTACTTCCTTGTTGTACAGAATGCGTTGATGTTCCGCAACCAAATTCTGGCCGTCAACCAGTCCAAATATCTCCTCCTCGTCATTACTTGGCAAGATATCTTCAGGAAAGATATCGGTACAAACTTCATTCTTTACTACAAGGCCTTCAACCTCGAGAGGATCTTCATAATCATCATCACTCAATAGCCTTTTTCCCTTTTCGGGTGGGCGTCGTGCATTTCGTTGTGTGCGTCCCCGTCCACTCATTATTTGTTTATTCTCTGTAGTGTTTTTTAGCTAATTTATGATTAAAAGAAAATTAACAAAATGCCTCAAGCGTAAGAAGAATGCACTTACAAACCAAACGCATTCACCCTATTTGAGTTCTTCAGCGATGTTTTAAAATCGTTCATTGACGGCTTTATAAGTATTCGAATGTTTATTATATTTACGGATTTCGTTATTCTTTCTAACCAGATTTATTAAATTTCCCTGCGCGTAAATTGTTTTGGAATTTTTGCACAGCTGTACGCCACGATAACTTTTTCTGGCGATATAATATCGATATTAAATTAATCGTTTGCTTTCAGAACTATATTTGTATCGAAGCACAACAATGTTGTCGGCACGTTGTTTAATCGCTACCTCTCGTTTATTTTCCACAAATTTAACTAAAAATGCTGTGAATAAAAATGCAGTGGGTGGCAAGAGCCTTGTGGATAGCATAGCAGTGACCAAAAATGGTAAAACGATTGTTGCCTGGCATCCAAATACTCCGTTCCCTTACGAACACACCAAGCCGCTGCCCCAGTTCGTTGAGAAGCAATCTTCCGAAGTTATAAAAGAAACGGCGCTTCAATCAGCAATGAGTGCATTTAAAAACAAACATCCAGAGGTAGCACGTCAGGAGCTGATGAGGTTAACGCATACCACAAAGCATCGTTGGTTCCCCCGAGCACGCGATAAGAAGGCCAAAAAGACGCCAATGGACAGACCGTACTTGTAAAATAATGAATTACATAAGGTCTCTTTTATAGGCAATAAATTAACGTTTATCTTCTAAACTAGCTGTCTTTTAGTTAAACTGTCGTTATAGATTGATATTTACTAATCTAAATAACATTGACTGCAGAAACCCTTAAATAAGGGTAATCTTATAACTTATAGTGATTTTGAGGACAGATGACAACAAGACCCAGCAGACGACAGACACCACACAGCAGAGATGCCAATACCACGACAAAATTGTAGTTCTAAAAAAGAGGCGCTAGCAAACAAGAGGTGGCCCCAAAATTGGACATACCTGACAACTCTGGTCACCGAAATCGAGTGGCGCCGAAATATTTTCGCTTGGACACTCGAGAAATTCACTCGAAAATAAAAATCATTGAAATTTTGCATAGATTTTTCGTAGAATTTTCTCTACCTCTCCTAAAATATCCAGATGTTTTGGGACTCATTTGAAAGAACTAGGCACCCAGAAGGGCTACAAAGACGAAAGATATGTCAAAAGAATCCTCTTGAATTTATCTAATTTCGAATTTCAATATTGTTGCAAAAAAAATCGGTTCTTACTTAAAAAATAGTTTTCTATTTTATTTTTAAATAAGCGCGCGTTGCCCTTTTCATGCTTTCATGATATCATTATATCGATAGATATTTTTTCGAGATGACAAATTTTTGGGCGAATGAGACTTTTAAAATAAAACCATAGGTGGCGTAATTATGTTTCGCAATGCTGCCAAAAGATGTTTCTCAAATTTGAGTGTTTTTCGCCAAAAACGAAGGATCTTATTTTGTTTTTATACGAACAGCTTGAAATTTTAGTGATTTTATTTAGGTTTTGAAATTTTTGTCAACAGCTTCGGCCTTTAAAGGGTTTACAGCAACTTAAGTGATACACCTTATTGAATTCAATTTTTAAAGACGTTAACTTCAATATAATTTGATTTTCATTAAACAACTTAGTGTTATTTAAATAAAAACAGTCAGTTAACCAATGTTAAGCATTCTGTTAATTAACATTCTGTTATAGCTTTGAAAAAATTCTCTCATTTTCTTGATTTGTCATCTCTCTTTCGTTTTTAATCTAGCTGTAACTTTCAAAGCGGACGGACGATTAGCGGAAAGTTAGTTTGGAAAAAAGTGGGAGTGGAGAGCAAAGAAAGTTGGGAGAATACATAAATAACAAAAGTGCAGTGCATTTTTGGTGCTGTATTAGTGTTAGTTTGTGCGTGTGTGTAAGCGTATGTATGTAAGCTGAGAAGGAAGAGAGCGACTTTCATTAAACAAATTGGAAATATTGACGAAGGAAGAAGCAAAGAAATAGGGAGAACAGGAAAATAGACCCGACCACAATATGTCCACTGTAGAATCTTCTAGTTCAGCGGTGCAGCAGCCCCCCTCGTCCACATTGCCAATGCTGGGTGATAACCAGGTGACCACCATGCAACTGCAAATGCAGGCCTCAACCTCATCATCGGCGGGGGGTGTTGGGTCGGTGGGCGTGCCATTAGACACGCAGAGTAGCGGTGAACCGCCAGCTAAAAAGCAATTGCTTGATTCAAATGCAGCTTCCTCATCCTCGTCGAGCGGGGGTGGGGGTGGAACAGCTGGAACTGGAACCGGAACAAATGAGAAACTGGCTTATCGCATCTCAACTGCGCTTTGCTGTGCAGTCTGCTTGGATCTGCCCAAAACGGCCATGTATCAGGTGAGTTAATTGAAAGCATGCACACTAGAAATGATTTACTTCAATTTCTTTTAAATGAGGAAATACTCAAACGTATGTATGTACATGCATATGTATTCTGCATTTACATAAGTGTGCTCTCTTTGTGCTTGCGTGTGTGTATTTGTAACAGCTCTCTGTATACAAAACAAATGAAGCAAAAGCAAAATGCAAACTCAGCTGTAAAGCAGCAACCACTCCCCCGCCCCCACACCACGCACACAGCTGGCCTCGACAGAGCGAGAGCGAAAGAACGTTCGCCCCAAAGCAGAACAACAGCAAAAGGAACAACAAAAATGTAGCGTATTTTTTGTTTTCTTCGACTGTTTGCCTTGTCTTCTTGTCTTTGGTTACATTTGCCTTGAAAATATGACAATGGCAGGCACTAGCTCCCTTCATCCCCCCTCCACCCACCACGATCGCATTGTAAGTATGTATGTATGTAGAGCGCACTCGCTCGCACACATTGTCGTTACAAACATGCAGTTCTCACCATGCTTGCTGCACTTTCTATTGCGTTTTAGGCGAAGCAAAAAACCAAAGCAACCCTGTTGTAATTTCTATGCTCACCCCACTGACCTCCCTTCCTTCAACCTTGCAACTATCTGCGCAGTTACGTTTTACTGTAACACACACTCATTTTGAACTGGCTTAAAGTGCTGTCGATTTTCCGCTGTTGCGTCATAAGTTCCAACGTGCATTTCTTGCTACATTTATGTACGTATTTATATAAGTATGTATACAAGTGCGAATGCCTCACAGAGATGCGTTTATTTACAAATTGTGAAATGGGAGCCCGTTATGTATTCTTTTCTGTTCGTGGCCTATTTTTAGCAGTATGCCTGTGCGACCTCCACAGCGGCGCCATCGTCACTGCCGTTACCCACGGCCAGGCCCGCCCCTACCCGCACCGCCTCCAATCAAAAAATAAAAATGCTAACGCAAAGTCAGTTTGTTTGTTTGCTTTGTTCCACACACACGTCCAATTGTCTGTCTCTCCGTCTGTCATTTCCTCTTTCTTTTAATTCTCTTTTAAGCCATGTACGTATGTATGTATGTTTGCATAAATCTTTTTTCTTCTATCATTCATTGATGCACATACGTTTGTCATCAGTTTTGTGGCTTTGTTTGTCAATTTAATAATTTATCAAGCCAATTTAGAAACAATTAACACTTTATGTAATACATACGTATGTTTAGTCATACATATATGTATATGAATTCATGTACATATGTAGTTCTTGTTGATTTCTACATTTGCTTCCTAAGCCTTTTCGCCTTTTCCAATAGTGTTGCGTTGTGTTTGGCACTCTTTCATTCTCTCGCTGTTTCTCTGTCTCATGTTTAGTCTCTCTTTTGCGTTTCTCTAATAGACACACACACCCATACATACTTGCATAGTCACATGTATAAGTGCGTCATAACTTTGACCGAAGCTAGAAATCTTAAAGTATATTAAATCATTTAAGCTTTGAGCTTAGTTTAACAATCCTTTAATATATATTTATAAATTAACTAAAGCCAATTGTTAATTTTTCATTTGCATATTTACCTCTGAACACACACAGGCGTACATACGTACGTGAGTTCTTTTCCACTCTCTGCCTCTCATGTTCACGCTCTCTGTTATTGTTTTGCTTTTGCTGCCAGTTGTTGTTGCTCTCTCTCCCCACCCATGTCAGTGTCAACAATCGTATGGTCCCGCTCGCACTTGCACTCAAAACGTCATAGTAAAATGGTCAGCTGTTTGTGAGCAAAGGAAAAACAATTGGGCCCAATATGAAAAACTAGATGGAAAAAAAATACTACGCACTTTGAAAGTTTTCCGTCGCATTTAATTGGCCACGATTGGCATCGTTAATAGTAAGTAAGTGTGTGTATGTGTGCAAGGGCAGCACTTAAGATTTGTTATGCACAGGTTGTTATTGTTGTGATTTGCAGTGAACTGTAATCTCTAAGACAAACTCGTTTTACCAGTTTGGGCCAATATACCTGAAACCTGTAAACGCTAGTTTTTTTAAATTCCTTTTTTACCTAAGCTAAGACGTTGTTGTTATCTGTCTTGCCACTGTTCTTTTTGCTGCTTCTCTTTTGCTGTTGACAGGGCTACTTATACATATACTCTCTCATGTGTGTGTGTATATCTACCAAAACATCATCAGCTGGGTTTTGTTATGTCTGCTGCGTGAGCGTAACAAAATGGAGAGAATCAAACCAAAGGAAAGAGCGTAAAACAAGTTCACAATTGTTTTTTTTTTTTATTTAAGAGTCGAAGTTTGTTATAAACAATTGTTTTAGCTGTAGGTCATAAATAATGCTTGCAGTATTGTCTAATATTTAATGCTGGAACGGCATTTGGAAGTTCATTCAACTTGAAAGAGAATGGAACTGACAACTGGGAATGGGAATGGGATTTGGGGTGCAGTTGTCCAACTCATACATACATACACATGCATTTCTGTCTTTAAATTGCCTCTGAGATGCCTGACAATAACAGACGTGCTCTTATCTTTGGAATAGAGACATATTTATTTATACATACACAGACACACATGTGTATGTATTTATTGGGCATATCGCACATGTCACTCCGTAAATAGAAATTTCAAAATGCAGGCAAAGAGACGAAAAAACAAAACAAACACCAGACACAGCCCGAAAATGCGTTTTTATCACGATTCGATAATTAACGAAGCAACGCGTCGCCCGCATTCTTTGCGAAAAAAAAAATTAAATAAGAATGAAAAATGGAAAACCGTAATGGCAATTATCAGCGAGGTAGTCCAGACTTGACCTTTTTTGGGCTTATCTTTCTATTTAATGGAAAACTCTATTTGTACCCTTAAAAATTAATATCCACATTCGTTAAGCCAACACGCATAATTTTTTAAAACAATTGAATAAAAGAAAAAAAATTTCCCACCTATTTTATGATTTTAATCATGGAGTTCATTACATACTCCATTCAGCCTATGTCTCAATCTGTCTCAACTAACTCTAACTCTCTTTAAAGATTAATCCTAGTTAAGTCAATTAAATACAACATTGAAAACGAAACTTATTACCAATTTTAGCCAACTTTTGTAAGCACACACATATATAAACACTCAAACACCTAAACACGACACTTTAGTATTGTTGTTATTATTAACTATTACTGCTAAGTATTTAAACAATCAGGAAGTAGATGTAAACTGTTGAAATATCTTTGAAATGTACAAATAGAGAATTATGAAAAGAATATGAAACTGAAAACTCAAAGAAACTGATATCAATAAATTTTGCAGGCAATGCAAATTGTTTAATTTAAAACTAAATACAAAATAAGCGTTTTTATTTACAAAAAAGAAAAAAAAATGGTTATTACGAAAACCCACAGGAACCTATCATAAAGCTATACATACAACTACACCTACACAAGAACCACAGCCTCTCCATCCATTTCAGATAAATTCGCACCTCCACTCCAATAAAAAAATCTCATTTTCACAACAACAACATTTCCTCTCCGATTCCATCCATTTTCACGAATTTTCCTCATACATTCTCAACTTTGCAAAAGGCGTATTTTGACTAATAGCAACTTTTTCTTCTTTTTTCTTTAATTGCAGGTTTATTTGTATTCCACATTTTTTATTTAGTTTCTACTACATAAATAATTATTTAACTATACATTAAATTTGCTAACATATTCTTTTGATATGTGCTCGCACTAAAACATTTTTTCTTTCCACTCTGCTCTCTTTAATTTCAGTGCCAAATGGGTCATTTGATGTGTGCCGCCTGCTTTACCCACCTTCTGGCGGATGGACGGTATGAAACTCAAAAGCGAAAATTAAACGACATGAAAAACTATTTACTGTGATTTGAACATACACTTTTCTATCTTTGTTACCTAGAAAACAACTCAATAACTTTACCTTTTCTCTCTTTTTAATTCTTTTGAATGCGATCCTAATGTAGCCTACGTGATCAGATTGCCACATGCCCCAATTGCCGTGTGGAAATCTCCAAGAGCACAGCATCCCGTAATTTGGCCGTCGAAAAGGCAGCCTCCGAACTGCCCAGCGAGTGTCAGGTGGATTGAAAGAATCTTTCTAGCAATTGGTATAATCTTTACTGATCTTCTTCTATCACCAATAGTTTTGCAACAAGGAGTTCCCTTACAAATCGCTGGAGCGTCATGAACAACACGAGTGCCAGGAACGTCCCACAAAATGCAAATACCATCGCATTGGCTGTCAATGGCGTGGACCCTATCATGAGAGTATGTGTCTGTACATTCTCATATACCATATTCTAATACCACTACCAATTTCAGCAACCGAACATGAACGCAACTGTCTGCATCCTCAAAAGTCTGGCTATGAGGTTATGGCCGCGCTGGAGGCGCACGATGTCAAGATCAAGGAGGAAAGAAAATGTTTAGCACCTTGATTGATCTGCTTAGCTACGAGAAAATCATATTCAATGGTATATAATTTAGTTTTCACTGTAGACTGTTATACTGATCAATCCCATTTTATTAATTGTAGATCTACAAATGAAACCTTATCGTACGGATGAGTATGTTCATAAGCTGTTCTATGAGACGGCTCGTTTCTCGGCCTTTAATCATCAGTGGGTTGTCAAGGCCCGCATTAATAACAGCCAACGCGATCCGCATCAATCGAATGACCGAACCATTACCTATCAGCTGATATTGAAAACCAAGACCAGCACCCCTATGAGCATACATTTCTTTGCGCTCAAGGGTCCCTTCTCGGACATGAAGGTCTCTACACAGATTTATAAACATGAATTCACAGAAACGGTAAAGCTAAATCATAACTATTCATAGCAAAGCAAAAAATCATGATTTCTATTAATTTTTCTAGAGCACTGAAAGCGATTACTATGTGCTTCCCTTGCCGGATGGAAATGGTTCAGGTTCTAGCGAGTGCAATAGAATGTTGGCAAATAAGGGTATCAATTTCCGGTCTGTATATAAAAAAATGCACATATCCGATCTTATATCTAATTTCTTGATTCTCTATTTCTTGCAGTTTGTTAATGTTTCTGCTGAATAAGTAAATTGATCGTTAAATTCACGTAGTGCAGAATTTGAAATTAGTTTAAGTTTGTTGTTTCTAACTCATAAATGTGCAAAAACTAGACATAGCTAATAATTAAAAGTATATATATTTTTTCTATCTAAATAATAACAAGATGACCCTACCCAACCCTCCCACATAACAATATACATAAAACAAACAATCACGATTCACGATAACAATGTAACACTGTAAACGCGGTAGGTTGTAATTGTAACCTAAGTTTAGTCGAGTTTTATGCTTTATATTGCAAAAAACTTGTCCCTCACACGGTTTGTGATGGGTGAAGCTAACGTAAACTGATGCGATATATAAATAATTTTAAGGCCAGACATTAATTAATCTATTATAGTTGATAGCCCTGATTATGTTTAAACGCCCTTTTATCGCCGTAAACCGAGAGCCATACAAAATCGAAATGCGTGTATACTTTTTTACAGCGAATTTACTTACATAAAATCAGATAATGCCATTTGAAGAAACAAATTCATTTTAATAAATTAAATGTTAATCTCTGCTGTTAATTGCAACTTGAAATGAACGTAAAAATAATATTTAAATGATCTCACTGGAATAATGAAACAAACATAAGCTTGTTTTTTGTGTGAAATCGAGCCATAATATTAATGCCTAACAAACAATATGTATGTATATCTATATAGGAAAACTGTCGAGACAAAGATGCACAGTCTGTGCTGAAAATACTGTAAGAAAAACAACACCAAGCTGATCCAAAACAAACAGAGTTTCTTCTGATGCTCTATGGCTATGAATAATAGTAGCAATTCTGTAGATGCGTAAAGATTTAAATAACCCACTAAAGAAAATAACAAAAGTTGTCCATTATGCTTTATTAATTACACATCCCTGTCTCATTCACAAGTTTATATTTGTCTAAAATCTATTTCTAATTGCGTTCTTTTGAAATCCCAATTATTTTATAATGCTTACGATTTACATTCTTATGTGTAATATTTATATGCATCGTTAAATGATAAAGCTATACATAATTCATATACATTATTATTATGTATTAAAGATATTTCTTAATAAATAAAATCAAAGTGCAACGATAGACTTTTAATTGTTATCATTTTTGTTTATTTTTCTATTCAACGTCATCCTCATCCATGGCCTGATACTTGTTGCGCAGATGATTCGCAATTACCTCTCGGGGATTCTTTTTAAAGTTCTTGTCTTTGATCACTTTCTCAAAGGACTGTACCTTCTTCACATATTCGTTGCGTTTCTTTTTGATCTTTTTCTTAGCACTTAGTGTTTCCTTTTCTGCCAGGGCGCTGTCCTCCGTAGTTTCCTTTTTCCGGCTCTTCACCAGCTTGTAGATGTCACCCAACGATGGAAGAGCATCACGAAGAGGTTGCAGATCTCCAATGACCTTGGTTTTCTCCCGATTCTTGCGTGCGTTCTCTACCTTGATTTCTTTTTTAATTTCCACAAATCGCTTTAATAATTTAGAGTGCTTTAGTGCTGACTTTTCCTTCTTTGTTGTTGTCTGCTTCGGCGTCAAGGTCTTGTGCAGCATTTTCTCCTGTCGCGCTGCCTTCTTTATATGTGCCTGCACTTCTTGTGTCTTTTGCTTAACAGCTCCAACGGCACTCTTGGCCTTTGCACGTATATTTCGTTTTGCCATTTATAAATTTTTTAATTAATTGTTTAAATGTTGCGCGTTGCGAAGTTATTTCAACGCACGTTGTCTTTATTCTGCAGCACAAATCGATTAGTTTTCTTTAGAACAGCTGTTCTTATCGATATGTACAGGTTGAAGTGTTATCGATTGACTGATATATTACTGTTATCGCAATGGCTTTTATTCGATTGTTGTTTGTTGCAAACAGCCGATGGATTTAAGGCGGCGTAGACCAATGCAATAATATTTGGCAAAATGGACTACGATTTTAAGATGAAAACGCAAATGGAGCGTACCAAAGTAGAGGATCTGTTCAACTACGAGGGCTGCAAAGTAGGACGCGGAACCTACGGTCATGTCTACAAGGCAAAGTGGAAGGAGACAAGGTAAGAGGCTTATGATGATTTTAGTCAAGTTACAGATACATTTTCTTTGTTTTCATAGCGATGGCAAGGAGTACGCGCTGAAGCAGATCGATGGTACTGGTCTCTCCATGTCTGCCTGTCGTGAGATCGCGTTGCTACGCGAGCTAAAGCACCAGAATGTGATAACACTAATTAGAGTGTTTCTCTCGCACAGCGATCGCAAGGTGTTTCTATTAATTGACTACGCGGAGCATGATCTGTGGCACATCATCAAGTTCCATCGTGCAGCCAAGGCGACCAAAAAACAAGTGGTTGTACCGCGGGGAATGGTCAAGAGTCTGCTCTATCAGATTTTGGACGGGATTCATTATCTGCATAGCAACTGGGTTCTCCATCGAGATCTGAAGCCGGCCAATATTCTTGTGATGGGCGACGGCAACGAGCGTGGGCGTGTCAAAATTGCCGACATGGGTTTTGCGCGATTATTTAATGCTCCTTTGAAACCCTTAGCAGATTTGGATCCCGTTGTGGTCACATTTGGTATCGTGCGCCAGAACTATTGTTGGGCGCAAGGCATTACACGAAAGCTATTGATATTTGGGCCATTGGATGCATATTTGCCGAGCTGCTGACATCGGAGCCTATTTTCCACTGCCGTCAGGAGGATATTAAGACCAGTAATCCGTATCATCATGATCAGCTGGATCGCATATTCAATGTGATGGGTTTTCCGCAGGATAAGGACTGGGAGGATATCAAAAAGATGCCTGAGCATCACACGCTCACCAAGGACTTTAAGCGTTCCACTTATTCCGCCTGTTCATTGGCAAAATACATGGAACGACACAAAATCAAGCCCGACAGCAAAGCATTCCATCTGCTGCAAAAGCTCCTTTTGATGGATCCAAACAAAAGGATTACTTCCGAGCAAGCCATGCAGGATCAGTATTTTCAGGAGGAACCGCTACCGACGCAGGACGTCTTTGCGGGTTGTCCCATACCGTATCCGAAGCGTGAGTTCCTCACCGATGATGATCAGGAGGACAAGTCGGATAACAAGCGACAGCAACAACAGCAGCAACAACAGCAGCAACAGCAACAACAACAGCAGCAGCAACAGCAAATGAATCCCAATGAACCAAATGCGAAACGAGTACGTTTATCTGGCACGGGGAATCAACAGGATTTTCACCATCAGCAACAACAACAGCAGCAGCAACAACAACAACAGCAGCAACAACAAATGCTGTTCAACCAACAACAAAGTTTCCAGCAACGCTTTAACTGAGACTGAATTTCCTATTTTATGTACTTCTTAAATGAGTTGCACTTGGCATGAAAGAGCAGCTAATTCATGTTGTCCATTTTCATTTTTCATAACTTTTAGTATTTAAATAAAAGAAACTTTACCTTAAAAAACAAGGGAATTTTGTTTGTAATGCAAGGATCGTAAATATGATTTGAGTTTTTAAAATTAGCCATAAATTATATGGTTAAATGAGAAAATCGCAGGAATTTTTTTGGAATGGGGTGTCCTGGGAAAGCATAAATTATTAATTTCAACTTTTAATTTAAAAATTAATTCATAATATATATACACTGAAAAATAGGAATAGGAACATTGCAATTCATATTTAAAGTATTCTGCGAAGAAAACACTTGCTAGTTGATCACACATTTTAAGGACCTGTGGGAAAAAACTTTTCAGTGTACAGCAAACGAAACGACAACAAAATACATTCGGAATAGCGACGGCAAAACGAAGCAACAAAGCGAAGGTTTGGCGGAAAGCGTGCTGTGAAAAATTGTTGTTGCTTTGCTGCAACGACTAATGGGGGAGGGTAAAGAACGAAAAATTGTTTGTGTAATTTGCAATGTGAGCCAGAACCTTACCAGTGTGCAAGCCTCACACACTTCCATATGCTATGTATGTGCAATACAAAAACAAATGTGCGTCGTGTGCATAGGCGCATACATATATTCTTAACTAGGGCGACGAGATGAGTCGATATAGCCCTCTCCGTCTGTCCCTCTGTTTCTATACAAACTAGTCTCTCAGTTTTGCACAATTTCTGATTTGTCAAAACACCTATATTTTCTGTACAGCGCTGTAAGCGCACTGTATTTGCAATACGCGCTTCGCTTTATTGTCGTCTTACTTTTGTTTTCGTTGTGCATTTCTAGTTGTGCATTCCTTTTTACTGCATATTACCATTTTCGGCAGCCTTTATAACTTTGCTTCAATTCTTTGATGGCTTTAGTGCGCGTTTGCATTTGCATTTGCACACAACATAGCTGAGACATAAAATGCGCTTCAGCCTTTTTAGACCCAGTACTTTAAAAGTACAAATGGGTCTATTAAGTTTGTGCAAAAAAAAAATGTGCGTAGCAGGCAGAAGGAGGCGTGGCAGACCCCATAAAGTATATATATTCTTGATCAGCATCAACAGCCGAGTCGATATAGCCATGTCCGTCTGTCTGTCCGTCTGTCCCTTTTTTGAACACCCATATCTCAGAGACTATAAGAGCTAAAGACACCAAATTTGGTATGTAGGATCATCTATATCTACCATTGATCAAGTTTGTTTTAGATTTTTGCCACGCCCCTTTCTGTCTCCGGAAATTAAAATATCTACCATTGATCAAGTTTGTTTTAGATTTTTGCCACGCCCCTTTCTGTCTCCGGAAATTAAAATACAAAATTTTGAGGTTGAATTAAAGGAGCCCCTTAAATGTTAGCGCCTTGATTGTTAGTACATATAATATACACTATGGTCCAAACCTGTCCAGAAAATTTCATTCCAATGGATGGTAAACACGGAAGTTATTCAACTAACAATGTGACGGGCAAAAGGCTAGCCCCCTAGTACATACATACGCCACTACTAAGATAAGTTAATAAACACAGAGGTCGCTAGCATCTCTTCTTCTTCCTTTTGCCCGTAACATTGTTGTTTTTTTGCACAAACTTAATAGATCCTTTTGTACTTTTTTAAAGTACAGGGTCTAAAAAGAAAAAATTAATTTGGTCCAATAACTTTAAAAAAAAAACAAGTAAATCAAAGTTTGCATTTTCTTTTGTGTATATTTTTATTGCATTCTATGCCTATTGGCCCTGTTTTTTGCTACTTTAAAGGCCTTCTTAAATTCCACTTCCGGCTCTTCTTCTACACCTGGTATGGCAGAAATGCATTCTGTAATAAAAATATTTAGCAAAAACAAATTGTTAAAAGTCTACTAACTTTTTGAAACTTATTTCACGAAATAAATAAAATTTTGTAATATAAAGCGCTAAATGCGCACTGTATTTGCAATACGCGCTTCGCTTAAGGACTGGGAGGATATCAAAAAGATGCCTGAGCATCACACGCTCACCAAGGACTTTAAGCGTTCCACTTATTCCGCCTGTTCATTGGCAAAATACATGGAACGACACAAAATCAAGCCCGACAGCAAAGCATTCCTTCTGCTGATGGATCCAAACAAAAGGATTACTTCCGAGCAAGCCATGCAGGATCAGTATTTTCAGGAGGAACCGCTACCGACGCAGGACGTCTTTGCGGGTTGTCCCATACCGTATCCGAAGCGTGAGTTCCTCACCGATGATGATCAGGAGGACAAGTCGGATAACAAGCGACAGCAGCAGCAACAACAGCAGCAACAGCAACAACAACAGCAGCAGCAACAGCAAATGAATCCCAATGAACCAAATGCGAAACGAGTACGTTTATCTGGCACGGGGAATCAACAGGATTTTCACCATCAGCAACAACAACAACAGCAGCAACAACAAATTCTGTTCAACCAACAACAAAGTTTCCAGCAACGCTTTAACTGAAACTGAATTTCCTATTTTATGTAATTCTTGAATGTGTTGCACTTGGCATGAAAGAGCAGCTAATTCATGTTGTCCATTTTCATTTTTCATAACTTTTAGTATTTAAATAAAAGAAACTTTACCTTAAAAAACAAGGGAATTTTGTTTGTAATGCAAGGATCGTATATATGAGTAGAGTTTTTAAAATTAGCCATAAATTATATGGTTAAATGAGAAAATCGCAAGAATTTTTTTGGAATGGGGTGTCCTGGGAAAGCATAAATTATTAATTTCAACTTTTAATTTAAAAATTAATTCATAATATATATACACTGAAAAATAGGAATAGGAACATTGCAATTCATATTTAAAGTATTCTGCGAAGAAAACACTTGCTAGTTGATCACACATTTTAAGGACCTGTGGGAAAAAACTTTTCAGTGTACAGCAAACGAAACGACAACAAAATACATTCGGAATAGCGACGGCAAAACGAAGCAACAAAGCGAAGGTTTGGAGGAAAGCGTGCTGTGAAAAATTGTTGTTGCTTTGCTGCAACGACTAATGGGGGAGGGTAAAGAACGAAAAATTGTTTGTGTAATTTGCAATGTGAGCCAGAACCTTACCAGTGTGCAAGCCTCACACACTTCCATATGCTATGTATGTGCAATACAAAAACAAATGTGCTTCGTGTGCATAGACGCTGCGCACCCCTGCCATAAAATATGTATGTATATACATATGTACACATATTCTTAACTAGGGCGACGAGATGAGTCGATATATCCCTCTCCGTCTATCCCTCTGTTTCTATACAAACTAGTCTCTCAGCTTTGCACAATTTTTGATTTGCCAAAACACCTATATTTTCTGTACAGAAAGAAACGCGACGAAAACGAAAGACAAAAACAACGCATAGGTTTCGTTAATCCTTTGTCTATTGCCTTTTGTGTTCGATAAGCGCGCGCCCCACTCAATGCGTATAGGAAGGGTATTCTACGACATTTCCGACTATATGAAGTACATATGTTATGTTAAACAATAAACAAATATTTTCGTTTTTGATATATTAAACAACATATAATTACCTAATAACTACGGTTTAAAGACATTTATTAAAAACTGATTAAGTCTTCGCTTAAACAAATATTTTACTGGAACCAAAAAATTGAAGGGAATACAAAAGCCTAAATGTAAAAATGTTTTCGATTAATATTTTTCTCTCTTTCGAGAGTGATCGAATTGGCTGATACTTATGGCCCACAAGTTATGGGTTTCGGTGAGAGGCATGCGAGAGCGAATTGCGTTCTTTCTAATAAACATAACTGTTATTGGAACAAAAACAAAGGTAAGGCGACAATTAAGCGAAGCGCACTGTATTATACGCGCTTCGCTTAATTGTCGTCTTACTTTTGTTTTCGTTGTGCATTTCTAGTTGTGCATTCCTTTTTACTGCACATTACCATTTTCGGCAGCCTTTATAACTTTGCTTCACTTCTTTGATGGCTTTAGTGCGCGTTTGCATTTGCATGTGCACACAACATAGCTGAGACATAATTTACGCTTCAGCCTTTACGCTTCAGTCTTTTTTGACATTATCTCCGGATATAGTTGTGAGAAGTGTTCCACATTTTCACTTCACGCATATTCCCGAGATTTCAGCGTGCGTAGCGAGCCGGGTACTGGCGAAAAACGTGAGCAGGAGGCAAGCCCCCCAGTATTATATAAAGTGCTATTATTTTAAGTCCCATTGTAGGGAAAAATTGTATTTACATTTCTCGCTTTCTTATAAGAAATGACCTTAGGTTCGGCTATAGCTGTGAGATGTGTTTCCGATTTTCACTCCACATCTCTTCCCGAGAGTTCGGCGAGCGAAGCGAGCAGGGGGCAAGGCTAGCCCGGCTAGCCCCCTAGTACATACATACGCCACTACTAAGATAAGTTAATAAACACAGAGGTCGCTAGCATCTCTTCTTCTTCCTTTTGCCCGTAACATTGTTGTTTTTTTGCACAAACTTAATAGATCCTTTTGCAATTTTTTAAAGTACAGGGTTTAAAAAGAAAAAATTAATTTGGTCCAATAACTTTTAAAAAACAGATAAAACAAAGTTTGCATTTTCTTTTGAATACATTTTTATTTATTTCTGTGCCTATTGGCCCTGTTCTTCGCCACTCTTAAGGCCTTTTTCAACTCTGCTTCGGGTTCTTCTCCTAAGCCTGGTATGGCTATATCGACTCAGCTCGTCGCCCTGATCAAGAATATATGTACTTTATGGGGTCTGTGAAGCTTCCTTCAATGCGTTACACATTTCGTGACAAAATTATAATACCCTCTGCAAGGGTATAAAAATCAAGTGCTCTTGTAATTCGAAATTTGAATTTGAAATTTTGTTTTTCAATTTCCGGGGGCGGAGGGCGGCGTGGCAAAAATTTTATTGATTATTGTGTCTATTGGCCCTGTTTTTCGCCACTCTTAAGGCCTTTTTGAACTCTGCTTCGGGTTCTTCTCCTACGCCTGGCATGGCAGATATGTGTTCTGAAATAAAAATATTTATTTAAAAAAAATGTACAATTGGTTTTGTTAATTATTAAAATTTACCGAGCATAGTGCGAAATACTTTTGGAAAAGCTCCCCTGAAAGACGACTTCCCCAGCGTTCCGTCCACATTGTAGTCAAGCGCAACCTCATCGCAAAGAATCTGCTTGAAACTATGATGCAGTGGTTCATTTACGATGAGGTTGCGCATAGCTTGAATCTATATAAAATTAAAAAATATATTAGCAAATAAAAATGTTAGTACTTATACATATACTTACGTAGGGTGCGGCGCTGCTGCTATTCAACCTCCTTTCCATTTGATGCAGCTGCTCCACGCTCCGGATCGGAAATATTTCCTCTTCCTCTCCCTCCTCAGCCAGAGCCTCATCTGGCTGAGCCTCATCAGCCTGATCCTCATTTGGCGGAGGCTCCTGTGAGGACGGCACAGGCTGCTGCGGCTGGATCAGGGTCGACTGAGCCCGAGGCCCAGTCTCAGGCGACTGCTGCTGCTGTCGCAGCATATGCCGAACAAATAAAAGCACTTCTCCCATTTGTGCCTTGAGAACGGCATTTTCTGCCTCAAGTCTTTCTGTAAATATAAAAAACAATTTGTAATAAAGTGGCTTCACTATTAAAATTGAAATACTTACCCACGGCTGCCTGCAGGCTATCTATTTTTCCGTCAGATCGCTCGACTGCAGCGTGCGTTGTCTGGACGGTATCTACAAAAAAGTTTAATTATTTTTTTACACACATAACATCATAAAATGACGACGTTTTATTACGTACTGTAGATTTTCTCCAGCAATCCACAAATTTCTCATTAAATCCATCAGCTGATAGCAACAAACAACAATCGAAGGAAAGCCATTAAAATCAAGAAATTATATATAAGATCGGATAAATGTATTTTTTATCTACTGACCGGAAATTGATGCCCTTGTTTGCCAACATTAACTGAACCATTTCCATCCGGCAAGTGCAGCCATAGTAATAGTAATAATAATAGCCTCATAGCCAGATTTTTGAGGATGCAGAAAGTTGCGTTCATGTTCGGTTGCTGAAATGGGCAGTAACATTAGAATATGATATGTATACGAAATCCATGCATAATACTTACTGTCGTGTGCTTACTTATCTAACAATTAATTAAAATAAATTAACATATAACATATAGCTACAAAATTCTTAAATTAAGTCAGACTAATTTCTGCTACGCCGCGTTTTGGCCCTGTTCTTGTGCGCTGCCAATGCCTCTCTAAACGTTTTTTCCGGGTCGTCAGCCGTCACGCCGGAAATGCATTCTGAAAAAAATATTTTTATCAACAAATATGTCAAAATTTGTTTATTTGTTTAAAATTATATAAATTTACCGAAGATTATGCTTATCAATTTTGGACAGTCCTTTGTAAAGGACCTCATGCCACTTCGACCGTACAAATTGTATGCCCTCGCAACCCTATCGCTAAAAATCCTTCCAATCCTGCTCCGGAACGGCTGATCCCCAATTAGGTTGTAAATGGCTTGCTCCTATATAAAATTGACAATTTGTATATTAGCGAATAAAAATGCTAGTATTCATATACTTACGTAGGGTGCGGCGCTGGTCGTATGCATCAATCCTTCGATTTGTCGAATCGAATCCTTCGATTTGATTGGAAAGAGGTTCCGAACATCAATCAGAGTGGTCTGGTCCGGCTGATGAGGCAGCTGGCGAAGGGTGGATTGTGCCTGAGGCTCAATCAGCGGAGGCTCGGGCTGCTGAGGCTCAATCAGCTGTGGCTCAGGCTGCTGAGGCTCGGGCTGCTGAGGCTCAGGCTGCTGAAGCTGCAGCTGTCGTATCAACGTCGATTGAGCCTGAGGCTCAATCAGCAGCGCCACCAGCTGGCCAATTCTGGCTGCTTGTCCAGCCACTATCCTAGTTAGCTCGCCCATCTGCGTTTTTAGCCAGATGTTCTCAGCCTTAAGTATTTCTGTAAATATAAAAAATAATTAATAATAATGTGGTTTCACTACAAAAATTTGAAATACTTACCCACGGCTGCCTGCGTGCTCTGCACGGCTCCCTGCGTGGTGTCCACCGTAGCCCTTATGTGTTGGACATTTTCTACAAAAAAAGTTTAATTATTTTTTAAAAAAAAACAAAAAATAAATAATAAAAAAATAAAATGACGACGTTTTGTTACGTACCATTAATCCCTGCGATCAGGCCAAGCTCAGGGCACTCAATTCTTATTGACATCTCTGTAGTCTTAATAAAAGAAATTTTTTTTTATGAATTTTCTTAATATAATATAATAATAATATAATAATATAATAACTTAATGACTACAGACTAAGTACCTCCGTATTGAATATTGTGTATTTACTGAAAGCAACATATCGTCCCCTTTTTTCAAAATTATCGTGTGTTACAAAAATCAAGTTTTGCAGGATAGGGTTTTTTTTCTGATTATCTGTGCTTAGGCTTGCATACAAAATGGTATAATATACAATTACATTTCTGCGGTTAATTAAGGATTTAAGCTATAATATTTTAACAGATGATGTGTTTTGGAAAGTAGAACAACCTTGTATCAAAAACTCAATTTTGCAAAAAGTGGCATATACGATAATTTCGCAAAAGCTGGTCGATATGTACATATTACTGAGAATGCAAGTAGAACACAAATTTTGCAGTGCCATAAGAATTTTGACAAACTTTTCTAGTACACAAACTTCTTAAGTAGTCTAGATCGATCAATATCTAGTTTTTGATATATATATTTTTTTGTTAAGTAATATTGGGTCTTGGAAACAAAAATGTAATTTTTTCTTTTGTCCCAGCAATAAAAAAAAATTATTAAGGTAAAAAGCTAAATTTTTTGTTTTTTATTTGTTTAAAATTATATAAATTTACCGATAATTGTGCTGAGCAATTTTGGGGAGTCCTTCTTAAAGGACCTCATGCCTTTTCGGCCGTATAAATTATATGCCCTCGCAACCGCATCGCCAAAAATCTTCTCAATTTTGTTGCGGAACGGCTGACCCCCAATAAGGCTGTAAATGGCTTGCTCCTATATAAAATTGACAATTTGTATATAAGCGAATAAAAATGCTAGTATTTATATACTTACGTAGGGTGCGGCGCTGGTCATAAGCATTAATCTTTCGACTTGGCGAATCGAATCGATCGATCTTAGCGGAAAGAGGTCCCGAACATCAATAAAAGTTGACTGATCCGGCTGATGAGGCAGCTGGCGTAATGTGGATTGTGCCTGAGGCTCAATCAGTTGACATAGTGATCCAATCCGGCCGGTTCCGACATATGTACTGCGTGCAGCAAAAAGACGGACCTGTACCAAGTTTCATCAAGATAGCTTGAAAACTGAGAGACTAGTTTGCATAGAAACAGACGGACAGACGGACAGACGGTCAGACGGACATGGCTATATCGACTCAGCACGTCGCCCTGATCAAGAATATATGTACTTTATGGGGTCTGTGAAGCTTCCTTCAATGCGTTACACATTTCGTGACAAAATTATAATACCATCTGCAAGGGTATAAAAATCTTGTAATCTTGCTCTTGTAATTCGAAATTTTGTTTTTCAATTTCCGGGGGCGGAGGGCGGCGTGGCAAAAATTTCATTGGTTTCTGTGCCTATTGGCCCTGTTTTTGGCCACTTTTAAGGCCTTTTTGAACGCCCCCTCCGTTTCTTCTTCCAACCCAACAATGTTAGATATGTGTTCTGAAATAAAAATATTTATTTAAAAAATATGCACAATTTGTTTTGTTTATTATTAAAATTTACCGAGCATAGTGCGAAATAGTCTTGGAAACGCTCCCCTGAAAGATGACTTCCCCAGCGTTCCGTCCACATTGTAGTCAAGCGCAACCTCATCGCAAATAATCTGCTTGAAACTGTTATGCAGTGGTTCGTTCTGGATGAGGTTGCGCATAGCTTGAATCTATATAAAATTAACAAATATATTAGCAAATAAAAATGTTAATACTTATACATATAATTCATAGGGTGCGGCGCTGCTGCTATTTAACCTCCTTTCCATTTGATGCAGCTGCTCTACGCTCCGGATCGGAAATAGTTCCAGTTCCTCTCCCTCATCAGCCAGAGCCTCATCTGGCTGAGCCTCATCAGCCTGATCCTCATTTGGCGGAGGCTCATCAGCCTGAGAGGTCGGCACAGGCTGCTGCGGCTGAATCAAGGTGGATTGCGCCCGAGGCCCTGTCTCAGGCGACTGCTGCTGCTGTCGCATCATCTGCCGAATGAAGACCAGAACTTCTCCCATCTGCGTCCTCATTACGGCATTCTCTGCCTCAAGTCTTTCTGTAAATATAAAAAACAATTTGTAATAAAGTGGCTTCACTATTAAAATTGAAATACTTACCCACGGCTGCCTGCAGGCTCTCTATTTTTGCGTCAGAACGCTCGACAACAGCGTGCGTTGTATGGACGGTATCTACAAAAAAGTTTAATTATTTTTTTACACATACAACATCATAAAATGACGACGTTTTATTACGTACTGTAAATTTTTTCCAGTAATCCACAATTATCAATTAGAGACATTTTGAATTCTGAAAAAAAAATCTTGTATCAAAAACTCAATTTCGTAAAAAGAGGCATGTTCGATAATTTCGTAAAAACGGGTCGATATGTACATATAACGGAGAATGCAAATAGACCACAAATTTTGCAGTGTCATATGTATTTTGACAAACTTTTCTAGTTTACAAATTATAAAGTAATTGATCCATCTACTTAGTTATTGGTATAACTTTATTATACCCTTGGAGAGGGTATTATAATTTTGTTTTTTTAATATTGATACAGAAGGCGTTCACATTGGTATATTTTAAAGAAATTTTTTATTGGAAAATGTTTCTTCCTGAACAGCATTAATTGCACCCCCATCAGCCTGAGCCGTTCTCTCAGCCGGAGCCTGAGGCTCGAAGGGCACGCCAAAAAAAAAATAAAATTTGCCGAATAGAATAACAATTGGTGAAACCAAAGGCAGGAAAAGTCGAATTTTGATTAAGTTTCTGAGTGCGACATTTTTTTTAACTATTAATAATATTAATATTAAATAAACATATAACATATAACATGGAAAACATATATCATATAAATAAATATTATAACAACAAAATTCTTAAATTAAATAAGACTAATGTCTGCTTCGCCGCGTTTTGGCCCTGTTCTTGTGCGCTGCCAATGCCTCTCTAAACGTTTTTTCCGGGTCGTCAGCCGTCACGCCGGAAATGCATTCTGAAAAAAATATTTTTATCAACAAATATGTCAAAATTTGTTTATTTGTTTAAAATTATATAAATTTACCGAAGATTATGCTTATCAATTTTGGACAGTCCTTTGTAAAGGACCTCATGCCACTTCGACCGTACAAATTGTATCTCTTCGCGACCCGACCGCTAAAAATCCTTCCAATCCTGCTCCGGAACGGCTGATCCCCAATTAGGTTGTAAATGGCGTGCTCCTATATAAAATTGACAATTTGTATATTAGCGAATAAAAATGCTAGTATTCATATACTTACGTAGGGTGCGGCGCTGGTCGTATGCATCAATCCTTCGATTTGTCGAATCGAATCCTTCGATTTGATTGGAAAGAGGTTCCGAACATCAATCAGAGTGGTCTGGTCCGGCTGATGAGGCAGCTGGCGAAGGGTGGATTGTGCCTGAGGCTCAAT
>JAWNND010000552.1:0-50546 GCA_035043265.1 Drosophila testacea
CCTCAATTAAATCTTCTGTAGATTTACTAATAGAGTTGTATTTCATTGACAATATCTACCTACTACCTATCGTTTCGAATAGCTTTACGGGCTATACTTTCTAATTGGGCTAATTGGGTTCTGCGCAATTTTGCAATAGTAGTATTAAATATAATAATTATAATGCTTCAAATAAGCAATATCAAATTTAAATTTAAAATTATGTTTAAATACTGCTGCTGCTGCTATGGACCCATTCCGCGTCAACTGGACGTCACCGCCCTGGTACGTTGACGCTCCCTCGTATGCGTAATTGGCGGGGGTGCCCCTCACGCTTGCTGTTTCTTCTGAGTCTTCTGAGTCTTCTGAGTCTTCTGCTTTTGTTGTTCTTCTGGTTGTGCTGCAGGCAACATGCAAGTGGATTTGCAATGTGCACTCTCCAATGGTCCAGGGCAATCTCTTGGGCAGGCGTCTGGCCTCTTTGGCAATGGCTTGGGGATGTTTAGATTTGTATTACTTTTTGTGTCAATTGATTTTATAGCTGAGTGAGCTTTAGTGATAGGGTGTTTAAAGGTTAAGAGACTTGCTTTTAAATAGTCAAGCTCTGACTGCAACTTTTGTGCAGTTGACCATGCGGGAGGCGGCGTTTTGGTAAATAATAGCCACTTTATGTGCGCTATTCTCTTATTTACTTTTGTTTTAACGCCTCCGCGCTTGCCCATATCACTCAAAACTCTACTCACTCAGACTATTTCCGTTTGAAATTTCCATGTATTTATTCCGTATCATCTGGTTTTTGTTGTAATATTGATGCATTGACAGTTTATAGCTGCAGCTCCGCCTGGAAATCGTCTTTGATCACTGCCAAACAGCCATTGGTTTTGTTATAGTTGCTGTCCGGACCAAGTCACGGTCGCCATGTAAGAATACGATTTGGTTCGGTTTGTATTTGCAGTATCTTTATTAGTTTGGGAGCAGCGAAGGTGCCGCTTCCAACGTTCAGTTGAATCTGATTTGTAACATTTGTCCTTAGGTTCTAAGTAAGCCTAAGTCTGATCGCTGCGCTGCCCACAGTTGGACAGCAGAGAGACGGTTATGTATATGCTATGTATTACTTGTATATAATTATGCTCTCTTAAGCTGGAGCGCAGGGGTATATGCATACACTTGAGTTCGGTCAAGTGGCCGGCGCGTGTAACAGAATGCTAACACTTGCACATAACTGTGAGCGCGCCGATCGACTCATATTTCGACCACCGGGGTTTTGTTTATGTAAGCACTGCAACAAAGTGTTACAGTGTGTTCACTTTAAGTACTCTTGGTACAGTGGATATTCAATATATATGCATACTATAACACTGCACAGCACAATAAAATCGTTTGAAATACATCGGGCGCCAATTAAATGTTTAGTTGAAACTCCAGTAGAATTAAATGTTGGATTGAAACTATAGTAGAGGTTTTGGTTTAATTTTTTATTTGTAAATGTTTATTTTGTTAAGACGATAATGTTTCTTCATACAAGACTTATTAAAACACTTAGCCAATTCGGACTCAGTGAGCGAGTTGAATTTCGCGAGTGTATAATGGGCAGAAAAAACAAAGGATACAAATTGAAATGACTTAAGCTATTGGTTTCAACTCACAACGGCCGCTAAAATGCTTAGCTTGCGCCTCGTGCGCTGACGTTGTGCAAGACATCCGGCCCAGAGCAATGTCAGCTTCTGTGGCTGGTGTGATATCAAATACATTGAACTTGCGTTAACTTCTGTTAACTTATACATGTTGGGATGCTGTTATTGTGTTTGCAACATAAATTTCATTATGCATTTCTTGATTAGAACAAATATATAATCATTTACTGTATTAATCTCTATTTTTCGAATTACTTGGGATCTGGCTGGCAGAAGAACTGTATTGTTGCCAGCACTATATGTTATAGGAACATAAATAGGATAATTTAAATTTTGAGGTCTTATTATAAACCAGTTTTACTTGGTTTGAAGTCTAATTTACAATTGAATTTTTTGATAAAATCAATTCTGTTATTCCATCACACCGTATTGAAAAATTTAAATCTACTAAATGAAATTCGTGTGGAATAATATATTTTGCTGATTGAAGTTCTATTGAAGTTGTTCCTTGAGATTTTATTACACCTTGGCCTATGCCTTAGATGTTTATAATTTTTCTTCTTGAATTTTGAAATTATCTGAATTTATTTTTAAAAGTGAGATATCTGCATCAGTATCTATTAGGAATGTGAGTTTATTTTCAGTTGAATGATTATAAAAAGTGACAAATATATTAAGACTGTAATCGATGGAATGAACCTTTGCATTTACTGGTTGTTTCCTAAAGGGTTCGGAGAGTTTTACTGCGTATTTTGTGCCATTTTCACATTGTTACTATTATAGCCTTGGTTGGAGCTACCTCGGCCTCTTCCTCGATTTTCGCCCCGTCTTCCCCCACGCTTATTGTAATTATTGCTGTTGTTACCGCCTCGGTTGTAATTGTTGTGGTTTTAATTTCTGCCACGATTATAACCTCGGCCTCCTCTATTATTGTTGTTTGCACCTCGTCGATAATACAGGACAGTGTTACTTTGACCTCGTTATTGTCAAATTTGTAAACGGCGTCATCCATATTTGTGAATGTGCCTGCCTGCATGATAAGTTTTACCTTATCAATTGAACAATTTGGGTTTTAGCTTTACAGCTGTTGTAGTGCTGTATTTGTTTGCAAGTGATTGGCGCAGACCTTCACTGATATAGGCGCCTTCAAGGGCCTTTGCCAGTTTTTCCACCTCTTGGGTGTATTGGTTAGCCGTTTTATTTTTCTGTTGTAGATTAAGTAGCTTGGCAGATACAACTTCTAGAGATGCTCCTTTTACTGCATTTGATGGTTGCGTACTGTTTAATCTTATATTGTAAGATATAAACGATACATTTAAGACCAATGTAAATTCTGGTTTTAGATTAATAATAATTCCCATAGACCTAAGTAAATTCAGTCTTCCGCAGATACGGAGTCTTCACACCATGTGCATATGATAAGAAAGATAATTCGCGCATAATTTTTACCTATCCTCAAAATCTGGATATTTTCGTAGTGTAATTCTTATATACTCGTATGTGTCCATTTTAATTTATTTTATTTATTTTGAATATATTTTTATAATAATTGTTTGCGCTTTAATCAAATTAGATCTTGTCTAGATCGTTAGCTCGGCTTAAGGCCTCTTTGTTACAGCTTTATACAGAATGTATGCGCACATAATAAAAACAATTATTGATAATAATATATTGTAAATTTTGACAATATTTGTTGATTCGTTTTTGTTAATGACTATTGGCAGTGGAATCCACTGTTTTAGTATCTATTAACCACATTTTGGGTGTATCATCTAAATCATTGTCAAATTTACTTATACTAATACTGTTCATTCAAATGTATTATGTTCAAATTCATATATTTATATTTTTTTAATACTAGCAAATCAAATGGTTGTACATAAATTCTGAGAGATTTTATCGTCTGTGTGATCAATTAACGTTCATGAAAGAAAAAGTAAGGTTTTCTATTAAAAATTTGAATTTTTCATAATTTTTTAATTGTGGGATTATGTAAAGAAAAAAAAATATTTTCTTTGTAAATCAAAAATAAAATTTAAGGTGATAACTTTTATGAAACATTTTTTATTTTTTTAATTTATCATTTGACAAATGTTTTATTGCAGCTGAGTATAAATTATTAATTTCCCTTGTCGAGTCCTGTGGCACCTAACGGTTGCGGTGTAGGTCCAATGTCTGTGGCTCCCCTCGGGTACGTTGATCCAGTGACTCCGCCGGTTGCAGCTAAAGTCCAATGGTAATAACAACGAAGCTTGTGGTGGGATCACTGTGAAGTTCTCCTGTTGCTAGCCTTAGGGCTTAGCAATAAAACACTTAAGGTTCAGTACGGCTAATGCCGGGTAGTGCATTTATAATTGACGTGCTTTGTTTAAAGCTAGATACAAGACTGATAATGACAATAAAAGAATATGAATCTAAAGCTAAATACATTAAATGGAAAACTACTGAACATGCCATGGGCTCATGGTCGGCAAGCCGACTCAGCATAAACATAATATAAGCAAAGCGATTGCGACATAAACTGTCGTCTGGCTATTGCACCCAATCATTAAAGCTGAGAATGTTGCAGCGCGAATCTGATGCGTCAGCATTTGGGCGTGCGGGTTACTCGAGAAGTTCTAGCGACGGCCGCTAGTTAATTTGCTTGTTAACTTATATAGAAACCCAGCTCCAGAGACATGAAAATATTAGTTATTATAGAATGTGGTTAGCTCACATTTCGGTTTACACTTCATTTGTTTTTTTTTTTTTTTTTTAATTCTCCAACCACATGTGTTAGTGTAAAGCCTATCAGTGTTTAGTATTTTTTCAAGCAGCGGTTTCCCACATAGGCTTGAAATTAGAACTTAATGTTAAAGCAAATTGGGGCATTGGCAATTATGCAGCCCGTTGGTGCTGTTTCGCACCAATGCGAAGCTGTTCATCTAAGTGTTGAAGACGCTCTGTGTATCGTTGACTGTCTGATGCATCTTTGGCTAACTGAATCATTTCCTTGACCAGTCGCCGTTGCTGCAAGAGTTTCACTTCTTGTCCACTCCTTTTGTGCTTTGGTATCGCTTTTTTCCTTGTCGTGCCTGGTACTCAGCTATTGTGAGTGGGCGTAGTCCATCGGCTGGATTTGCCTGCAAGGCCTATTGCAACGTCGGCAAATCCCTTTGCTCAATAGGAACAGCTGTCTCGAACTTGGGCATCTCTGCCATCAATTATTTGCAGCTTTTGTTGTTTAATTTAATTCACCATGTAATATTTTTCTTTTCTTTTCTCGTTGTTGCTGCTGTTGTTGTTGTTTTGTTTTTGTTTTTTTTTTTTGCAATTCTTCAGCTGCCTTTGAACACTTTCCACTGCCAACAAATTCAATGGCATTTAATTTTTTTTATTGCAGCAATGTTTTAATGTTTTTGTTTGTTTTTACTTGGCATTATGCCATTATGCACTTCGCACTTTGTTCAACTAGACTGCAGCCTGTGACTTTTGCCACGGTCGCCATGTAATATGTTCAAAGAAGGACCGTTTAAGGTTGGAGTGTCTGCTCCATTGTGTTACTTTATTGAGAATCATTCTTATATGTTCATGTTGGGTTCAGCTAACCCGAAACATGCAATGCTTATATCTATGTGTTTTATGTATTTATAAGTATGTTGGTATATACAAATTAATATACTTCCAGTCCAGTTATGGTTGAAGATTAGGTTGAGAGCTAAACTATACCTCTTATTGCTGGCCTCGGGCTCAGACAATAAAACAAATTATTTAACGGCCAAGTACCGGAGTGAATATTTATTTAAGTGACTTACTGGAAGAGCGCTGTATTCAAAACTAATTTCTTAATAAAAAGAATATTTCACTTAAGCTATGCCAAAACTCGCATCACGCCACAATGTCATAGTCGGCAAGCCGATTCAGCAAAATCCTAGGCAATAACGGAAACTCTTGCAGCAAAACAAAAGTGTCCAGTTACCGCCGCTGACCATTGCAGCTATAGCGCGCTGATACAAAGTATGCAGCGCCGCAATTGCGAGGGCTGTTCTTTAACTTATGAAGCACGCGATAGCGGGGTTGATTATAAACATATGAAATATCCTATATTGAGTGGTATGTGTTAACTACTCCCCCTTCAAGTGTAAGGCCGTCCTCGGCCGACCCAATCCCGGCGACGACTTCTCGTATCTGCTGCGTAGACTTCTTTGCGTCGATGATCCGCCAAAGAGTGAGGCCAATGCAGATTGAAGCACAACATATGGCTTCAATGATGAATGCCTCACGATAAGCTTGATCAGTTCCGGCGTCTTCCTTGAATTGCTGTATCACCTCCAAATTACTTTCATTCAAACGATGAAGGTAAGGGAGGCTGCGGACATCTTGGCTGGCAGTGATGTTCAGCAAAGGAGAATTGGCAATACCCGGGACTCTATTGCGTACGTTGTTGTGATTGTAAAACAGAGTCCCGTTAATTGCGACTCGGCCTCCGAACTGGATCTCAGTACCGTTGTCCACCTGAATCCTTGCGGACCCGTCGTTGAGGATGATGATTCCGTCATCTACATGGGTGATTATTTCCAGGTTGCTCGGCTGGATCTCGCTGTGTGCCGTGCCACCTGCATGGAGCTCTTTGGCAAATGAACTCTCTAATGCCAGACGACAAAATGTGGCTCCAGGTGAAGCGGCGCAACCCTGCAGTGTGTGGGTCTCTGCATCGCATTCGGCTATGACGTTGTCAAACAATCGCAATATGAAATTCTAGTGGATGACAGGATAAATTGTGATTTTTCTGCTAGCCTTTTTAATCTTTGGGAATTTAATTATAAAATGTATAGTGTTAATGGATTGAAGAACTTTAACGGACGCAACGGACATAAGATCTCCTATGGGAGTGTTGGTGGGTTCCTCTAGCCAAATTGATTTCAAATCTGAGTGGTTCAAAATGTTTGGGCTAACAATGTTAGCTTTCGCTAGAGTAATAGCAAGCATTAAATTTTGCAACTCCATCATCATCATTCTGTTTCTAGACAGTAATGTTTCAAATAAATGGCTAGTGTCAACTTGTGAGTTTTTGGCTATCTTGAGAATTTTATTGACAGTGACTGTTAACTGGTTAAGCTGGTCTTGAACTCTAGTATTTATTTCTATTTGTCTATTGTTGGCATATATTTGTTGCATTTCAGTGAACCTAGTCTGCTCTAAATCACCGGCATCGGGTGTACCCGCCACAACCTTCAGTATGGACCCAAGGAAATCTAAACTCCCGGCGGTTCTATGGTGTGTGCCTAACGCCTCCAATAGGTCTTGTAAATGTCCGTGTCCACACTTAGAAGTTTTTCACGTGGATAGCGGGAACATGTCAATTAATTTGACCGTTTCTTTCACCATTCGCACGTAATCTGAGAGGTTTGCCGAGTGCCTAACACAGGCGTATTCTTCCCATACCAAGATTTCACCGTCGACGACGGGAATGTTCTTGGCTCGCGAGTAGTCGGTGATATGTGCCGAGGCCACCGATAAGGAAAGGAGTAATATGGATCCGAACCTGTGAAATGAAGTTGTTTTCTTTCTTTTTAGCAATTTTTCCGTTTTTCTTTTTAAAGAGGTTTGCCCACCACCAAAAATTATTTATAAAAACTATGCCAAGTGGCTAATAGTAAATTGAAAAACTATATCTAACTTATACGAGTATGCCTAGTGGCTTAAGAAAGGTTGTCCTTGTGGACCACCCTCCTCTAATGAGGACTTCGGTCCCCAGGTCTGCATCCACGGCCTTCTCATCACATAAAGGTGTGAGTTTGTTTTCGAGCCATCGGTTGGACTTGACCAAACCTTTGTCATCAACGTCGAAGACCCTCATTCTGCCGCTTTGCGTTTTCCCTAGCTCTGAGCGCCCCGAGCGTTTCTGATCTTTTCTGTATCTTCTCTGTGGCTCATCTGGGTGCGCCTGAACCACATCAACTGGTCTTTGGTCGATGACCGAATGGATCGACTTATTTTACTCAGTTGTAGCCAGTGAAATGACTTCTACGGTGTCACTTATGCCACTATTTGGTTTTGAAAACAGTTCAAGGGTTTATCTGTTGTCTCAGGTGTTGGTGATAGATACCTCACTGTGGATAGTTGCGCGCAGGACTCCATCTTGTTCATTTACAGCGTTGAGCTGCTGTCTTGACAAGGCATCCGCAACCAGATTGTCCTTGCCGGGTTTATAGAAGATTCGTGCATTAGACTCGTCAATGCGCGCTTTCCACCTTTTGATCTTCGCATTTGGATTGGATTCCGAAACTGCGAAGGTCAAGGGTTGATGGTCAGTGAAGATATTAATGTCTTTCACCCCATGCAATAGTGCCTTAACTTGGCAACCATTCGATGGCCAATAACTCCTCATTTGTTGCATAGTTAGCCTCGCTGTCCTTCAATGTTCTCGAAATCATTGTGATAGGACGACACTCTTGAGACAAAACTGTACCTATGCCGTGAGCCGAAGCATCGGTCGTTAGATCGAATGGCTTCTTAAAATCGGGGTACCTGAGCATTACATTCTCGGATGACAAAATACCGCGCAACTTCTGAAACGCCCTTTGCTGCACTTCAGAGAATTTAACCTTTATATTTCTAGACCTATGTTTACTGACTGTTCCATTCTCGCCCTTCAAGATATTCGAGATGGGTCTTGCTATTGTGGCGAACTCCCTAATGAAGCATCTGTAATAACTTGCGAGGCCTAGAAATGATCTGACCTCGAACAGTGCTTAAGGTTCTGGATACTCCTGTATTGCCCTAACCGTTTCAGGATCCGACGTGGCGCCAGTGCTGGTGACTATGAACCCCAGAAAGTTTACGCTTTTCTTAAAAAAAAGTGACTTTTTGACGGAGACCCTCATGTTTGCTTTGTGCAAGCTTTTTAGGACCCAATCCACGTGTTTAATGTGGGACTCCTCATCTTCTGAAAATATGATTACGTCATCGACATAAACATAGCAAAATTGTCCAATCTGCTCTCTCAGTATATCGTCGATGGTTCCTTGGAAGATGCTTTCTGCATTCTTTAATCCAAAGGGAGTCTTTTGAACTCGTATTTCCCATTGTTGATAGAAAATGCGGTTTTTTCCCTATCTTTTCTGCCAGCTCGATCTGATGAAATCCCGACTTCAAGTCCAGTGTTGTGAAATACTGAGACTTGCCCATATTTGACAAGATTGTCGAAATTGTAGGGATGGGGTATTTGTCATCAATGGTTTTTTGATTCAGTTTCCTAAAATCAATTACCAGTCTTTTTTTTCGGAGGCCGTTTTCATCTGTCCGCTTTTTATCAACGACCCAAGTCGGGTTATTGTATGGAGACTTAGAAGGCCGAATTATGCCGTCCGCTAGAAGTTGTTTAACCTCTGCATTGACAAAATCCGTTACTCCCATTGGGTGAGGGTACTTGCTGTTTAAAACATGTGCAGAATATGCATCTTGGTGGTGTTCTTTAGGTGCTTTTATTTCTTTTTTTGTCTTCTCGGTTGTTTCACTTGTTGTATTTTATTTTTTCACAATTTTTTCTGTTGTTATTACTTTTAGTTTGTCGTTTTTTTTCTCTGCAGTTTTATCTGCTCTTTTAGTTTTGCCTTTATTTAGGGCTTTTGTTTATTTTATTTTTTATTTTTTGTATAAACACACGAGCTTTTGTAATTTTCTTAGATATCTTGATGGAGTATCTTTTAACGCGAGTACTTTAAAGCGTTGGGCGCCAGTAAACAAGTGTATCTTTATATTTTTATTATTTATTTATAACCCGTGAGGGTTAGAGCAGTATTCAATATAAAACCCGGGAGGGCTGTAAGTTATCAAAAATAAAATCTGCCAGCCGCTCTCCCAGCGATCCGCTGTGTCAGCGCCTCGTGACCGCTCATTGCCGGTCACTCGCCTCGCTCATTCAGGGTATCGGGTATCTTTTGCCGTCGATTCTGATAATTCCGCTTACCGCTGCAATTTCGATATCCGGTGCTGTGCTCCGGTCAGCGGCAACTTTGTTGCACGTGTTCAGATATGCTGACTCTTTACATTGAGTGCCCATAGCATGTGTGGTCAAATTACTACACTTGAAATATACTTGGGACTTTGTTTATGTAAACATCGTGAGAAAGTGTCACAATGTATTTGGAATAATATTTATGCATAACACTGAGTACAGTGTGCATTCGATATGTGAACATACTACACTGTGCCTAAAAAGTCCGAACTCCTTGCTACCCTGATATGCACTCCAAGCGCTTCTACCATATCCCTGAGGTGGGCGGCATCCACGCTTAGAAGCTTCTTCATGTGTGACTGCGGAAACATTTTACATAGCCCAATTGTTTCCTTTACCATTCTGTCATATTCGCCCTCAACAATAGGGATATATTTGGCGTGTGAATGGTCTGTCACACGCACCGCAGTACCCACAAGAAAGAGAGACAGCAGAAACCCATACCTGCGGAAAACAGACAAAACGGACTTTACTATTACTAAGTGTCTCCTAATAATAACGCCAAGCGGCGTAAAATCTTAAAGATAATGCCAAGTGGCTCAAAATGTTGAAACTTAAAACTATTGCCAAGTGGCGCAAATATAAAATCTTATAGCCTCGCCCTACTTAAGGTTGTCCTTATGGACCACCCTCCCCCCAATGAGAACGGTCGTGCCGAGGTCTGCCTCTCCGACACGTTCTTCACACAAGGGCGTGAGCTTGTTGCCAAGCCTGCGGTTTCTTTTTACCAAGACCTTTTCTCCTACTTCAAAAATCCTATTTTGACGCTGGGTGTTCAGCCTGGCTCGGAGCGTGTCTTGCTGATATTTCTTCCTGAGGTTCACCTGCAGGTATAAGGATGGCATCAACAGGTCTCTTGTTGATAACGGAATGGATTGTCTTGTTATATTCTACCGTGAGTATATTCTACTGAGTCACTAATTTTTTTTTCTAACTTGAGGCAGCGCGCAAGCTCGGCTAGAGTGCTATGGAAGCGCTCCACTTGGCCATTGGAGGTGCTATGCAGCGGAGGCGCATTAACAATATGGACTCCTTAGTTGTTTAATAACAGGGACTTGATTGTCAGCGAATTCAGCGAAGGTTCTTTGTCGCAATATATTGTTTTGGCTCGCGGAAAGAAATTCATGAGCTGCAGCAGAGGGACTTTTAAGTCCTCAATAGTGCGCGATTGAATTGGTTGTACGACTGCAAATTTAGAAATCTTATCAACACAGGAAAAAAAAAAACTTTTTGCCTGTGGAAAAAATATCAATGTGCAGAAAATCGCCAGAAGGCTCAGGAATTGGAGTCTCCGCTTTTGTTTTCTTGGGTGTCTGTCGTACTTGGCCGTTGAACAGATTCTACAGTTCTCTGGAATTTCTTTGGCTATTTTTGCCATTTTTGGAAAATAACATTCTGAAAGGACTTGATTGACATTTTCTTGAGCTGCTCTGTGCGCTCTATTATGTTCCGCAATGAGAATTTCCCTCCTCTCATCGATATTTAATACATCTGCAACACGATTTTTGCAGTGCCAAAACTTCGTACCTGGAAACATACGCACTAAGCCATCTTGAACTTGGGCTAGCGTGTGCAGGTTGCAATAAAGGGCATTTACCGCCGTTGGATTAATTAAGTCACGGTGTTGGGTAAGAAGGGTTGCGGCATCAGTGAAGCTTACCTCATGACGTCTTTTATCCCCGAAAAGAATGAAGTTGCGTTTTGAGGGGACGCGTGCCTCTTCAATGACGATTTGATTTTGAAAACCATTGAGCAGCTTTTCAGTGGACTCAATTGTGAGCGTTAATGACAGCTCGCTGTGGACTGTGGCCACACAGGAATCGTCATTAAGCTCGTCTAGAGCATTGAGCTGCTGTCGCGAAAGCGCATCAGCAACTAAATTTTCCTTGTCTGGCTTATAAAAAATTCGCGCATTTGTTTCCTCAATACGCGCTTTCTACCTTTGATTTTGGCATTTGGGTTTATTTCGGAAACGGCAAAAGTTAATGGCTGGTATTCTGTGAAAATGTTTACACCATATAGGTAGTGATGTAGCTTGCTAAGGGCCCAAACTATAGTTAATAGCTCCCGTTCGCTCGTGGCGTAGTTCACCTCTGGGGGTGGAAATCAATGAGATAAGGCGACCCTCTTGTGAAAGCACTGCCCCTATGCCGTAGGCTGAAGCGTCTATCGTTAGATCAAACGGGTAACGGAGCATGACATTTTCTGAGGACAAAATGTTGCGAAGCTTATGAAAAGCCTGACGCTGAAAATCAGAGAATTCTACTATAATGTTGCGCGATCTATGCTTATTAACTGACCCATTCTCACCCTTTAGGACGTCAGAAATGGGCTTTGCTATTGAGGCAAAGTCCTTGATGAAAAACCTGTAGTAACTGGCCAAACCAAGAAATGATCTAACTTCGAAAACATTCTTTGGTTCTGGGTACTCTTTAATTGCTTTTACCTTTTCCAGGTCTGTTGTGGATCCGTTGCTGGTTACCACAAAACCAAGAAAACCTACGCTTTTCTTAAAAAGTGCGATTTCTCCTTGGAGACTCTCATATTTGCCTCATACAGGCTCTTCAAAACCCACTCCACATGTTTGACATGGGAATCTTCAGACATCTCTGAAAAGTGGCAGGGGCGTTTTTAAAACCAAATGGCATGCGAGTAAACTCGTAGTGGCCATGTTTTGTTGAAAATGCCGTTTTCGCGATGGATGCAGGGTCCATTTCAATCTGATGAAACCCTTTATCCAGATCTATAGTTGTAAAATAATTGCATCGGCCTAGTTTACCCAAGATTTCGTCCATATTGGGTATGGGAAATCTGTCATTGATCGTTATCTCGTTCGATTTTCTATATTCAATGACAATTCTGAATTTTTTCTGCCCTGACGCGTTCAATTTTTTTGGGACCACCCAAATAAGACTGCAGTAGGGTGAGTTGCTCTCTCTTATGATACCCTGTTCTAACATGTCTTGTATCTGATTATCTACTTCAGTTTCGTATGCTTGTGGGTAGCTTTATATTTTTCAATAAATGGGAGAATTGTGCGTAGTATTTACTGTATGTTTTTCCAAACTAGTGAATGTCAGGTTATCGCCCTCATAGTATTGAATGTCAGTAAATTTCCGTGAAAGTGTCATCAGTTTATTTTTTTCTTCGTCGTTCAAGTGATTCAACCTAAAAAAAGGCTCTTGAGAATTTTTTGTTTTGACTTGGACGTGGTTCTGGTTAGGCAAATTGTTAGTGTTTATTAATTTTAATTTGTCATTATACAATGTCTCAGTATGATTCTTGTAGTTTATTTCGGCTTTCGCCTGTGTCAGCATTTTGCTTCCTATGAGCATGTCATAGTCGTTCGAAAATGCATGCAACACAATCTGCTGAGACGCTGGAAAAAAATTATTTGGTGGTAAGGTGACCGCTTCGGTGACAGACAAGGGACCGTTGCTAGTGTGGATTTGGCAATTTATTGTTTCTATGGGTAAGTTAAAAATATTGTGGGTAAGCATATTAACAGTAGAACCAGTGTCGATTAGGCACTTCAAGTCATTGCCTTTGTATTTTATTTTTATGTATTGGTTTGATCCGAGGCTTGTAGCTGAAAATTTTTCGCTTGCTTGATCTCCAATTGCTTGAATTCATTTGAAATAACTTCTTCGTCTGTTGGTTCGTTGGTGTCGGTTTCTGTATCGTTTTGTTGGTAATTGTTAGGTTATTCATTCGGATAGTATTCGTGGTAATAATAAGGTACAGTATAGTAGGGATATGGTAGTTTTTGGTTAGCTAATTCTTCTTGGTATCTAGACTCATCGATGCTCATTTTAGCTTGTTCGCTATCGTTGGGTCTAGGTCATTTAGTCGGCTGAATGTGTTGTATAATTGCTTTGGGCGGGAAATTATTATAAGATGGGTAATTGTAGTGATAATTAAACTGATTTTGTTCAGTCATATTCGGCCTAGGGGTATAAAATTTTTGTTTTGGTGACTGCGGAGCCATTGGACGTTGATTAGTAAATGGTGAGTATGGTTGCGGGGGTGGATAGAATTGTTGAGGGTAAGTAGATGGTCGATATTGTGGGTAATTAGGGTATTTGAGTATTATATTGTGGCTTGTTTGTATTTACGTCAATATTTTTAGTTTGATTATCGTAAAGACCCTTTTCTTGTCAAATATTTATTAAAGAACGCAAATCGGGTATATTGTAGTTCGAAACTCTTATTTGGATATGATATGACAATTTTAAAATTAAGTTCTCAATACTAGTTCTTATTAATTTTTTATATAAAAAGGTCTCAGTTCCCACATCGTCAAGTTCTAACTTACTGCTTAAGACTTGACGGCGTCGTTCAGCTTCTTCCAGAAATGCCTTGATGTTGCCTCGGAACGATGTGTTACGAAATATGACGCTCAACTTGTGACATATTTGCGTCAAACAATAATATTGGTTGCTGCTGCTGTTGTTGTTGTGGCTGTGGTGGTGCATGTTGTTGTTCCATTATTTGCTGCTGCATTGCACTTAGCTCCAACTGCACTGGTTGCCGATGTTCTAGTATTTCAGCTTGATGTTGCTGTAGTTGCTGCAACAATTACAAATGCTCTCCTCCTTGGTTGTACATTTTTATATACCCTTGCAGAGGGTATTATATTTTTGTCACGAAATGTGTAACGCATTGAAGGAAGCCTCACAGACCCCATAAAGTATATATATTATTGATCAGGGCGACGAGCTGAGTCGATATAGCCATGTCCGTCTGTCCGTCTGCCTGTCTGTTTCTATGCAAACTAGTCTCTCAGTTTTGAAGCTATCCTGATGAAACTTGGTACAGGTCCGTCGTTTTGCTGCACGCAGTACATATGTCGGAACCGGTCGGATCAGATAACTATATCATATAGCTGCCATAGGAACGATCGGTTGGAAATAAACATTTAGTATGAAAAACATTTTTGTTTCTCAAGATATCTCAACCAAATATACACATTGTGTGTTTATTTAAGGTCTAAACAGGCTGACTAAATTTGGTGTAAATCGGACTACTATATCATATAGCTGCCATAGGAACGATCGGTTCGAAAACAACATTTACTATGAAAAACTTTTTGTTTCTCAAAATATCTCAACCAAATATACACATTGTGTGTTTATTTAAGATCTAAACAGGCTGACTAAATTTGGTGTAAATCGGACTACTATATCATATAGCTGCCATAGGAACGATCGGTTCGAAAACAACATTTAGTATGAAAAACTTTTATGTTTCTCAAAATATCTCAACCAAATATACACATTGTGTGTTTGATTAAGTTTTAAACAAGCTGACCAAATTTGGTGTAAATCGGACAACTATATCATATAGCTGCCATAGGAACGATCGGTTCAAAAACAACCTTTAACAAATTTTGTAAAAAATCTGACGGCTTACGCAGGGCACTGCAAGGGTATCCAAACTTTGGCGCGCCAAAGTTAGCTTGCGCTATATTTTTGTTTTTAATCCTCCACGCTTACCCATCACTCACACTCTACTCACTCAGACTTTTGTTTTTCCTCCTTTGTTGTTGTTGATTCTGCCACTGCTGCTGTTGCTGCTGCTGTTGTTGTTGTTGTTCTTTAATGCATAATGCTTAAATGCTAATATTTATCGCCTCCTGGTTTAGGTCCTTTTGTGACAACTGTCACGGTCGCCATGTAATGTTGGTCTTTTAATGTTATGTTGTTATGTAATGTTCCTTCCACTTGCGAATAATAAGTCTTCTTATATTTTAGAAGAATACGTCTGTCTTCTCTTATGTTAATTTATTGAATATTCTTAAGCTAAGTACAAGGGAGTTGTTATAGCTGAAACTGCGCGCGCCGCTGCCAGAGACGCTGGCAGCGGAGCAGTCTGTGTAAGTGTATCTGTATACGTATAAGTTTACAAGAAGGGTCTTATCCTGAATTTTTTTCAAACACAAACACTTTTCCGTTTACCGAACTTATAGGTTTTATTGCTGAAATTGAACTAAAGCTAATTACAAATTGAACTTAGAACGTAAGCTAGCCCTATTACCCTAAATATGCTGAATCAGCGATCCCACGGTGTTCGCTGAAGTTCCGCAGAAGACGGGGCATTGCCCAAGCTGCGGAACTGACCTACTGCGGCTCCCGTTGCATAAGCTGCGGACGCTGGCCGATCTGGTCAATGACATGTTGTTAAGCAACCTGAGTCAACTATTTGGCAACTCGTGCGTCCTCGGTCTTCCTAAAACCATCGATCACGGACTCAAGGTCATGTTGACGTCGACCCTTATGATGCTTTTGTACAGTGGAAGTGTCTAGATATTATAGGTCGATGTTTAAGTCCCTCTTCCATCTGGGCAATACAGCGTAAGTTTTCTACAACAAGCTTCTGTAGATACCATTGTGCTGGACTGGATAAATAATAATGTTCATACACTCTAAGCTAGGTTTTGGATATTTTATAATAAAATGTAAAAAATGATTATTCAATAAAATTGTAATCTGTGCAATTTGCATTAAATCTGATACAGTAATATTTATATTTGTGGAATGTTCATTGATAATATCTTTTAAGTCGTCTGAATCTAAAATCGCGGGATTTATTATTCCAATTTTTGAAAGTGTGACTGACAACATAAGTGCTTCTAGTTCGGCTATTATTATTCTATTCCTTGAGAGTAATGTTTCGTATGCTGTTCTGTATTTACTTGCATTTTCTGTGCGTTTTTAATTAAAATATTTACACTGTCAGTTAGCCTATTTATTTGTTGCTAGGTTTTTGAGTTTATAATAATTTGCCAATATCCTGAGTCTATGAGTTGCTTTTCTATGAGCTTTATACTTTCGAAATCGTCGAGATCCGGCGTACCGGCTACTACTTTCAAGGCAGTACCTATTAAATGAATACTTCTGGAATGACGGTGATGAATTTCTATTGTAGCTAAAAGAGTTCGTACATGTCGGATGTCCGAGTCCAGTATCTGTTTCATGTGGCTTTGAGGGAAGTGTTTGTGTAGTTTGTGTAGTTTGAAGAGCTGTAGTCCGTCAGTTTGGCTGTCGTTGCTGTGATAAAAAATAGTATAACCCAAAACCTGAAATGTGAATAAAAAGAAATTATTTCTAACTTAATGTTTTTAAATCTATCTTAAATTGACTTGTGGACCTCCCTACCCTTTATTAGAACCGTTATCCCCAAATCGACTTCAACAGTTTCTGCTTCGTATAGGGTCGTTAGCTTGTTACCTTACCTTTTATTTGACTTTACTAGTACCTTATCGCCAACTCGAAAAGTTCTATTTTGTCCCTTTTCGTTGAGTCTTTGATACTGAATTTCCTGTGCTTTACAAATTTTGTATCTTATTTCGGCTTCAAATTGTGGTATAGACGAATGTACTATGTCAATAGGGTTCTTATTCGTGACAGAATGTATGGTTCTGTTATACTCTATTGTGGATTGTAGTATCAATTCGACTATGTCGCTTAAGAGTTTTTCTAATTTTAGGCACCTGGCGATTTCTGCGAGCGTACTATGGAATCTCTCAGCTTGCCCATTTGACGTGCTGTGAAGCGGTTATTCAAGAGGTTTTTTATAGTCCCTGAATTCAAGGATGGTTCATTGACTCAATACACAGTTCTAGCACGAGGGTAAAAATTCAAAAGTTATAAAATTGTTGGTTGAATGTCTGTTATAGTTCTGGATGATAAACAATTGCGAATTTTGAGAATTTGTCGACGCAAGTTAGAAAATATTTTTTACCCGTTGAAAAGATGACAATATGGAGTATGTCACCTACTTTAGAGGGAATGGGCGTTTCACCAATGACGTGTTTTTGGAGTGTCGATCGTACTTAGCCCTATTGCAGACTTTACAGTTTGCAACTACTTCATTTACTAAACGAGTCATTTTCGGAAAATAGTAGTCTTGCAGGATTTGCTTACTATTTTCTTGAGCTGCCCTATGCGCTCTAGAATGTTCGGCAATTTCTATTTCTTTTTGTTCGTGAACGTCGAAAATGTCAATGACCATCTTTTTTGAATGCCAGAACTTAGTTGTTGGAAAGGTCTCGACTAACTTATTCTGGATAAATGCTAAAATGGGTAGATCGCATACAATTGCGTTTACTACAACTTTTTTTACTGTGTCAAATACGTATCCCAATAAACTTTCTCTATCGGAAAAATGAAAGATGTGCCTTGTTTTTTGGCCAAACATAATGATTGTTCTGGTAGAAGGAACCGCGTTTTCTTCAATGAGAATTTGATTTCGGAAACAATTCACCGGCTTGTCCGTTTACTCAATAGTGTATGTTAATGACAGTTCGCTATGTATTGTGGCCAAATCGGATGAGGTGTCTTCCTCTAAGGCATGAAAATTTTGTCGCGATGGGGCATCAGCAACAAAATTTTATTTTCCCGGTTTATAGAAAATTTGTGCGTTATGCTCGTCTATAAAGGATTTCCATCTCTTTATTTTTGCGTTTGGATTTTTTTCTGAGACGGCGCATGTAAGCGGTTGGTGATCTGAGTAAATATTGAGATTTTTTAAGCCATACAAATAATTTCTTAGGGTTTTCAAAGCCCATACTGTGGCGAGTAATTCACGTTCGTTGGTGGCAAAATTGAGCTCATTATCCCTTAGAGTCCTAGAGATCATGGTAATCGGTTTCTTATCCTGAGATAAAACCGCTCCCAGACCAACAGATGAAGCATCTGTAGTCAGGTCAAATGGCTTTTGATAGTCCGGGTAAAGTAACATTACATCTTCAGAAACTAAAACATTTTTTAGTTTCTCAAATGTCTGAAGTTGTTTGTCATTAAGGTTCACGGGTATTTTCTTTGATTGGTTAGCGCTGACTTTGCCATTGTCACCTTTCAGTATTTCGGTTAGCGGTTTTGCGATAGATGCAAAATCTTTGATAAAGCATCTGTAATAGCTTGCTAGACCCAAAAATGATCGTACCTGGAACAGTGTAGTTGGTTGCTTAAATTTATAAGTAGCTTTGACTTTACTCGGATTTGTTGTAATACCTCCACGGGAGACTACAAATCCAAGATAGTCTACTTTTTCCTTGAAAAATTTAATTTTTTGAGCTTTTCCAAAACCCATGCGATGTGTCTTACATGGTCTTCCATGCTTTCTGAGAAGATGATAACATCATCCACATAAACGTAGGATGACTTTCCAATTTGTTCCCTGAGCACATTATCAATAGCTCTTTAGAAAATACTAGAGGCATTTTTCAAACCAAACGGAAGTCTGCAAAATTCATACTTTCCGTTCCCTACAGAGAAAGCTGTTTTTTCTCTATCTTTCTCTGCAAGAGGGTTTTGGTGAAAACCAGACTTAAGGTCGAGTGTCGAAAAGAATTTAGACTTGCCCAAGTTTGATAGTATGGAGACTATATTGGGAATAGGGTATTTGTCGTCGATTGTTTTCATATTTAGTTTCCTGAAGTCTATAACTAGACTTTTTTCCTACTTCCCTGTTCATCGGTTCCCTTTTTATCTACTTCCCAAACAGGGTTATTGTAGGGGGACCGGGATGGTCTGATTATACCTTCCTTTAGCATGGCTTGTGTTTCCGCATTTACAAAATCGGAGACACCCATCGGATACGGGTATAATTTGGAATATATTGGGTCCTCGTTTACTGTCCGAATAGTGCCGATTATGTTGGTATTATACGGCAAAGCTTCATTTGGTTCTGCTAAGACACCCATTCGGTTTCTTAGCATAGCCCGAAGTTTTGTTGTTATCTGTTGAGGAACCTCTTTTTTTCTACCTTTGTGAAATTTACACTTGAAAATTTTAGGAATTTAATCTGTTCCGTACCGCTGTTTGTTGTTAGTAGTTAATTTTTAAAGTCTAGTTCGCCGTCAGTCTGTTTAAGTAGGTCCAGTCCGATTATTCCGTCGAATGTTGTTAAGTTTGGAAGAATAAAAAATGTCGCGTCCGTGTTGAAGAGGTGCATAATGCACTTTTTGTTTATCACATTATTGCCATGACAAACGGGGACCACGTTTTTCAGTTTCTTTAATGGTTTAATGTAATTTTTAGAGGCCCCTGTGTCGATTAACAATTTAACTCTTCTTCCTGCTATTGTTCTTTCAATGAACGGCAGCAGGAAGTTGTGCCTAAAAAATTTATCTGGTCGTAGTAGGCGGTGTCGTCGTCTATGTCTTCTGTTTCTCGTTCGGCTACCTCACTGTACTCGTCTTCTTTGTTAGGTGTGTCTTCGTCCACAGCCAAATGATTGACTTTCTGTTGTTTGGGTCCAGTAAACCTTGCGGTTCCACTGTTTGGTCGTTTATTCGCCTGTCCAAAGTTATTGTTAGTGTCCTGTTGGCTGTGTCGTACTCAGTTCTGTTGGAACTGAGTGTTTTGCCTGAAACGGAATGAACTATCCACGTCCGTTGGCTGAACCTGGTCTTGAATTGGGAGTACCGTTTGCTTTCTAGCAAAATACGGATTTTTCCCTAACTGGGTGTTTCTATTTTCGGGCGTTGTATTTCTGTCCTTAACTTGCCGTCTTTGTTTGTTTTTTTGTGCTCTCTCTTCGACACTTCGTGCGAAATTGCTGGCAAACACAAATCTTTCATGGTTGGATTCAACCTCTTGTGCCGGTTGAAAGATCTGACGGTCTCGCTGAGAAAAGAACGTCGCTTAATGACTTTCTAATCCCAGAAATGAAAACTTGTAGAGCGTCTGCCCTGTACTTTTCATTTATTTATTAGAAGAGTTGTTTATTAGAAGAGTCAACTTCTTCTCTACTTCGTCATAATACTGGAGTAGTGTCATATTACCGTGACGGAGAGTTGACATCTCTTGTTCGATTAGGTAGATGGGACGCTTGTTAGCGTAAGTAAAGTCAAGCCGGTTTATAAGGCCTTAAGATTGAGGGGCGTTTCAAAGGATGAGTCATGTCTGCTGGACCCTTGATTTTGTTTCTAAGTATCCCCAAGGCCTGATAGTGTTTTGAGGTACCATCGTACTTCTCAAACACCTTATACGCGATATGCGCTGCTTTTCTCCACGAGACATATGTCTCGTGCTTGCCCTCAAAGTTTGGGAGGAACTTGACAATGTCTAATGTTTCATTGCAGCTGATGCTGGATATCCTTATTTCAGCATCGTTATAAGTTACTACTTCGGGGGTACTGATATTCGTCCTACTTAAATCCTGCCTGATATCCTGTATCTTTTCCTCAAATTTTCTTTCTTGTATTGCCAATGCGCTTGATACAGCGCCTTCTATTATGGCCTTAAGCTGCTCTGGGGTTATCGAAGCCATAGAATAGATCCGCTCGTGCTTCCCGAAGATTCATTTCACCCTACGTTAGAAATGAACCTTGTTCTTCCTGTTCCTGAGCAAACTGTGCTACCTATAGCAGCGTCTAAACCTCGCTGTTTTAGAAAAGCCGATTTTAACATATTAAATAATCTTATTATTAATCATGACTGGTCCCAGATTTTTGCGAGCAGTAACTTAGAATTTGCTCTGTGTCTTTTTTATGACACTTTGAACATCTTTTTTGATCAATGCGTTCCTCTAAGGTACTCAGTGAGGTCTGATAAGCACCCATGGTTTACCCGAGAGCTATCAAGTCTAAAAAATTTGAAATCGCGATATTTTAAAAAATATAAACGTACCGGGAATGATGTCGACTTTTCACGTTATATTATTGCTAAATGTAATTTTAACTCACTTAACTTGCAACTTTACAACGAATATTTGGGTCGTTTCCGGCTTCAGTTTGCTCAGGACCCTAAACGATTTTATAATTTTGTAAATTCTAAACGTAAATCATCTTTATTACCTCGTTCAGTTTCATATGAAAATACGACGGCAAATAATGTTCAGGCTGCATCCGATTTATTTGCAGAATTTTTTCAATCTACTTACTCTTTTAATAGCTACTCTCCTAATACATCCTATCCCTATAATTTGCAAAAATCTAACTTTATTCCTGAACCCTCGATCACTGAACACTCAGTATTATGTGAACTCAATTTAATTAAACCAGTATTCTCCCTAGGCCTCGACGGGTTGCCAGGATGCGTACTTAGGTACTGCGCTGGCTCTTTATATCTACTCTTACATAGACTATTTACTTTATCTGTCGCATCTTGCTCATTCCCTTCTCTTTGGAAGGAATCACATATCATTCCGTTGCTTAAAAGTGGCCATAAGAGTTGCGTTAACAACTATAGGCTAATTTCAAAAATGTCTGCTACACCTAAACTTTTTGAGAAAATTATTACTTCTCAACTTACTCATTTTTGTAGTTCTATAATTTCACCTTACCAACATGGTTTTGTGAAACATAAATCTACAACCACAAACCTGCTCGAGTTTTCTTCTTTAGTGATCAAGGGCTTTAAAAATAAAATGCAGACTGATGTTGTTTATACCGACTTCAGTAAAGTATTTGACTCTGTTAACCACTGTATTTTTCTTAATAAGTTGAGTTTAATTGGATTTCCTTATAATCTTCTTATATGGTTATCCGATTACCTTACTAATAGAACTCAAAACGTTGTCTTCAAATTGGCTATTTCGAGGCCCGTCTTGGTAACGTCTGTTGTTCCTCAGGGTAGTCATCTTGGACCTCTGCTTTTACCCTCTTTATTAACGATCTTCCTTCTATTATTCTACACTCTAACATTTTAATGTATGCAGATGATGTGAAGTTGTGTCTGTCATTTACGGACAGTTCCTACTCTGATTTACTGCAAGCAAATCTAGCACGCTTTTATAAATGGAGCAATTTTAATTTACTAAATCTTAACTGTCCTAAATGCAGGGTTATGTCTTTCTATAGACACTTGCATCACATCATCAATTATACTCTTGATTTGGTTTCCCTTACTAGAGTAGATGAAGTAAATGATCTTGGTATTCTCCTCGGCCATAGACTGAAGTTTGATACACATGTTGCTTTAACGGTCAGTAGGGCGATTCAAGTTCTTGGGTTCATCAAACGATAGGCAAAGGAATTTGTTGGCCCTTATACGACAAAATTACTGTATGTATCTCTTGTTCGTCCGATTCTAGAATATGGTTCGTGTTTGGTCTCCACAATACTCTAACCACCAGGATCGTATTGAATCTGTCCAAAAAAATTTCTATTATTTGCTTTACGTGGTTTTAACTAGGTTTCAGGCTTTAATTTACCCCCGTACACTAATAGACTTCTTTTAATTAATCTACCCACTTTAACTAACCGTCGTAATATGCTTGGCGTTATGTTTATTGTTAAATTAGTTGCTGGCGATATTGATTCTTCTTATTTATAGAGTCAACTTAATTTCTCAGTTCCTGCCAGATATACCCGTAATTATGCACCACTATCTCTTAATCTTTGTACTAATAACTATTCCCTGCATGAACCCTTTCGAGTGCTCTGTACGGATTATAATAGACTTTACAATGTCTTCAATGCAGATGCCTCAACTTTTACTATTATCTTCTTATCTATCTTATTCTCTCTTACTCATAATAACTAACACTAAAATCATATTAGACCTGATTGGGTTTTTCTTGGGTTTTCCCCAATCCTCGCAACGAATGCTGGGTCTGAGTAGTTGAGCTTAATTTTGAACTTGCCCATTATATATGTATATATATATTATAATTTTTTTTTTCTTTTTTCCTATTTTTTTACTTTAAAGCATTTTTAAGTTTTAATATTTATTATATATAATGTATAATGTAACTAAAAACTTACCTGTCGATTGCACATAGTCGACATTAAATAAAATAAAATAAAATAAAATAAATTTTTGTTTGATTTTGCTCACTCCTATCCTGTTCTACTTGTAAATCAGGTCCTTCAAGTTTTTGGAATTTTTGTAGTAACTCCTCTAAGTCACTATCACTCATAAATCTTTATGAACTTAAAATGTTGAAGCAATAAATGGTTTATTTATTTTAAGTTTCTTATAATGTAATTTTTATCTTTTACTTTAAATATCAAATTTTATTTAAAAAAAAGTTTGCTAAAATTTTTATTTTTTTGACAAAAAAATTTTATTTAAATTTAAATTTTTATTTTAACTTTTTACGTTACTTGGTTCATTTTAATTGTTGCTTATGAACAATGAACATTCCACTTACATAATTTTGTTTATTTAAAATTTAAATCGTGGAGTTGTGGTGTCAGCTTGCTGCTCCAGGTTGTTTGTATTCCGCTTTTGTTTGTTGGAGTTTTTTTTCACAGTGGCTTCTTCCTATCGATTAAAGCATTCAATTTTTTGAGAGTATCGTCACCAATTATGCCATCGAAGGAACTTAGCCCAGGAAGTATAAAAAAGTTATAGCCGTTTCGTTTCCGATTGGCTTAAAAAATTGGCCTACGAGGCGGCGCGTGATTTTAACGCGACCGGCAGCAGACTGGACAAAAAAGGAATAGATAGTATTGTACTACTGGCGGCGTTTTTGGGGCTGATGAAATTCTTATTCGCGCCGGTGTCTATAAGAAATTGTAGCCTAGCCCCATCTTTCGTACCATATGATATGTATGGTACACTAGAGAAGCGTCGATCATTAAATTTGTTTCTCTCTCGTCTGCGCAACCTGCCGCTTCAACAGATGCATCCGGGTATGCTCTCCGAGGTGAGGTATAGTTTTCAGCGTCTACAATTTCGTGGTTTTGTTCCCTATACTAAGCTTCGTCAGTCTGTTCTTGGGGATCGGAGCTCGATGAATGCAAAACCGGTTCCATATGATATAGCCTTTCGGTTAGTTAGACCGTTAACTCTGCACAGATTGGTTGGATTCGGCTTTGATCGCCTGTCTTAGTCCCTGAAATCTGTGTGGTGAACCCCGATTAAAACCTTGGTTATACGCCGTGCCCATTTGCGGCCTGGGAGACATTTGCAACGATGATGGGAATCTCTGGGAGCTCATGGGGTGGTATGCCGGGGTATATGGCACAATCTTGCTTACTGCGTTCCTTTGCGTAGCGTGTCCCCTGGGACCCAGTCTCTGTAATTCTACACATATAGAATACGCCTCTGGTATATCTTTAGCACTACGGATCACCAATAGCCTAAAAGTATCTGCACCGAGTCCTCTATAAGTTTCAGTCAAGGCGCTGATAACGTTTGCGGGGTGATATTCGCTCATCAACCTATTAAGAATTAGTGTAAAGTGATTGTTTACTTCCATGTAAAATTCTTCCAATTTCTTATCATCCTGGGCCAATTGTCTTAGCTCATATTGTAGGGTACGAACGTCTCGCTTATCGGCATAATGGAGTGCCAAGACGCGCTTGACGTCCGGCCAATCACCGTCCTGCACATTATCTTATCTTCTGCCTAATATGCACGACAATGGACCTATACAACGGTTTATCTTTGACAATCATGTAGTCATTCAAAATGGACTGCGCCCTATTAGTCCAAGAGATATACGTTTCAGACTGGCCTTCGAATACCTGGAGTTTTTTGACACAGTCCGGTAAGGTCGAAGTTTCCTTCAATGGCAATGGCTCCTCTACCACCGGGTTGCGACGTTCATAGTCAGATTCTACTGTGACGACCCTTGCGCCAAATTTCTTCATCTCCTCTCTCATACCCGCCAATCGTCAATGTCTCCTTCATCTCCTCCATTTCTGCCCTGTTTTTGGTTCTTTTTTTTCTTATGGTCAAAAGGCGACTCGAGTCGGAGCTCCAAATAACGCACACGAAATTACGAGAAAAGCCAAAAATAAGAGAAAACTAATAAATTTTTCTTTTAATTAGGTTTACTTTCTTGAAAATGTTGTTCAATTGGATTGCTTAGTTTTTTCCCAGTTCTTTTCTTTTCAGTCATTTGGATTGATTAAATTTTTTCGTTTTCTTTTTTTTTTTTGATTTGTTTTTTTTTGTGAGTAATGAAAGAATAAAGGAATAAAAAAGAACTCTTTACTCACCCCCTTGTTTTGTTTCTCTTCGTGTAGTGTTGATAAAACAGTTCTCTTTTAAGAGAATTCTAAAATATTTGGTTTTCTTTTATGTTTTTCCTTAACTTAAATTTTCATGAATATTTTTATATTTTATTTTGTTATTTCTTGTTCGTTGTGCTTTATTTCCGAGTGCTGAATTCGTGCGGGAAAAATTCATTCTTTTTTTTGTTTCTTTTTTTTTTTTTTTATTTTCGGCACCGGGCACGGTGGTCCGTATATATCCGTTTTGGCGTTTCGCCTACTAAGAAACGGTTGCCACACTATCCACCAGTTGGCTTTTCTGATTGCATTTCGCAGCCATTAGCACTTCCGGTAGATTGCCACTCGCCACTTTTTTCTTTATAAAAACATTTTTCAAAAACTGCCGCTCGTAAATAAATTACCGCAGCGGTTATCATTTCTTTCATTTTATACACAATTTATGCGCTCGCGAATAAGCCACGCAAGGTGTGGACAGATCGCCGCAGAGTGTTATTGTTTTTTTTTTTTGATTGTAGATTTTTTGCACCCGCGAATGGGCCAGACGTACGTGAGCAAATCGCCGCGGCGGGTTACTGCTTCTTTTTTATTTGTTATTTAAAACAACACTATGCGCCAGTGGAGAATACTGACTATGGAGAGCAGCATCTACACCGAGGCGGGTGGTTGCACTTTACTTTAGATTTGATTTAATTTAATTTTATTCTTTTTAGACCCAGTACTTTAAAAAAGTACAAATGGGTCTATTACGTTTGTGCAAATGTGCGTAACTGGCAGAAGGAGGCGTGGGAGACCCCATAAAGTATATATATTCGTGAACAGCATCAACAGCCGAGTCGATATAGCCAGTCGTCTGTCCGTCTGCCTTTTTTTGTGTCGCCTTGATCTCAGAGACTATAAGAGCTAAAGACACCAAATTTGGCATGTAGGTTTATCTATATCTCCCATTAATCAAGTTTGCTTAAGATTTTTGCCACGCCCTCCTTCGCCCTTGAAATTGAAATACAAAATTTCGAAGTCGAATTACAAGAGCACCTTTAACGCTAGCGTTTTGGTTTTTGGACAGGTTTGGATTATAGTGTATATTATATGTACCAAAAATCAAGGCGCTAGCATTAAAGGTGCTCTTGTAATTCGACTTCGAAATTTTGCATTTCAATTTCGGGAGGGGCGTGGCAAAAATCTAAAAAAAATTGATCAGTGGGAGACATACATGAACCTACATGCCAAATTTGGTGTCTCCAGCTCTTATAGTCTCTGAGACCTATTCGACACAAAAAGACAGACAGACAGACAGACAGACAGACAGACAGACAGACAGACGGACAGACAGACGGACATGACTATATCGACTCGGCAGTTGATGCTGATCAAGAATATGTATACTTTATGGGGTCTGCCACGCCTCATTCTGCCTGTTACGCACTTTTTTGACTTTTTTAAAGTACAGGGTCTAAAATCAGTTTGCACACATTATGACAACAATGATTAAGAGCAATATATTTGTTAATCCTAAATCTATACTGCTTGATTCAACTTTATTTATTACGTTAGCAGTGGAATCCACTGACTTAACATCTACTAATCCAATCTTGGGTATATATATATTATAATTATATTATATTTATTATATTAATTATATATATTATAATTATAATAAAAATCGATTAAGAAATCTTCTGAAGATTTAGTAATGGCATTACTATTCATATGTTTGTCTGTTTGACAATATTCCTACCTATTGTTTCGTATAGCTTTACAATCTATACTTATAATTGGGCAATTCTGCGCAATTGTATAATGTATTATAAATATGTTTATATATTTAAATATAATTAATTAAATTTAAAGTAAAGTAGCGTAAAAAGCTGCTTCTGATGACCCTCTGATGATCCATTTACTTCCGCGTCAAGCTGGTCGTCACCAGCCTGGTTATGCTGACGCTCCTTCGGAGGCGCAAGTGGCGGGGTGCCCCTCGAGCTTGTTGTGTATCTGCAGATCTCTGTGTTCCCGTTCAGTCGGGGCTAGTGCTGGTTGTCTTCGGCATCATGCAAGTTGATTTGCAATGTGCGCTAAACAGTGGTCCAGGGCAGTCGTTCGGGCAGACGTCCGGCTTTTTATGTAGTGGCTTTGAGGAGTGAGGTTTTGCTTTAATATTGTTATGAATAACTTTTATTTAAGCTGAGTGAGCTGTGGTGATGGGCTTAATTTCTTCGAGACTTGCTTTTAAATAGTCAAGCTCGGACTGCAATTATTGTGCAGTTGACCATGCGGAAGACGGCGTTTTTGTGTATAATAGCCACTTAACGTGCGCTATTCTCTTGTTGATTTTTGTTTTTAATCCTCCGCACTTACCCATCACTCACACTCTACTCACTCGGACTTTTGTATATTTTTCCTCCTTTGTTGTTGTTGATTCTGCCACTGCTGCTGCTGTTGTTGTTGTATAATTCATAATCCTTGACTGATAATATTTATCGCCTCCTGGTCCAGGTCCTTTTTGTTACAACTGTCACGGTCGCCATGTAATGTTGGTCTTTTAATGTTATGTTGTTATGTAATGTTCCTTCCAATTGCGAATAATAAGTCTTTTTATATTTTGGAAGAAGACGTCTGTCTTCTCTTATGTTCATTTATTGAATATTCTTAAGCTAAGTACAAGGGAGTTGTTATAGCTAAGACTGCGAGCGCCACTGCCAGAGACGCCTGCAGCGGAGCAGTCTGTGTAAGTGTATCTATATATGTATGTATATGTGAGTAGCGGCGATAACGAAAGCGTACCATGTACATTGTACATACACTTGGTGGCACAGCGGTCGCACTTCAGATATGCTGACTCTTCACATTGAGTGCCCATAGCATGTGTGGTCAAATTACTCCACACTTAAAATATACTTGGTACTTTGTTTATGTAAACATCGTGAGAAAGTGTCACAATGTATTTGGAATATTATGCATAACACTGAGTACAGTGTGCATTCGATATGTGAACATACTACAGTCTCGTGTCTATCCAGACCCCAAGATAGCGAATAGCCCTGAAAGATATGATGGTCATCCCGTCCATGCGTATGCGTGCCACCTCGACGACCTTACGGCTGCTCATTGATACCGATTCAGTGTTTTGGTCGGCAAGTTGCAGGCCCACTGAGACCAGCCAGTCCTTGATTGCTGCATAGCAGCTCCGCCTCGTCTGCATTGTAGGCAAGCCCCCAAATATCTTTATCAGCATCGTCGCAAGGTTCAGAAAACGCTCCTTTTTGCTCCGCTTTATGGCTTTCTTCAATGCTCTCCTCATTTCCCCATACTCCAGCCTTTTTGACTCAAAGTCAGGTCATCCCCTGGAGCGCTGCAGCATTCTTCTGGCAGTTATGCATCTGCGCCTAGCCTCTGCAATTTCCGCCGTCCACCAATAAACCGGCTCGTGGTGTCGTCTGTATCCCTTTCTCTGAACCATGCTGGCGTCGCAGGCTCTTTCCATAGCCTGCAGAAAAAGTGCAGCGCTGTGTTTAGCATTTCTGCCGAGGCTGGGAGCATGAAACGATTCTATAAAAAGGTGGCTACCCTATATGCTTTCCCAGGCAGCGCTGGAGTTATAACTTGTAATCATTGAATTACAAGATCAGTAGGGATAAATATCCGTATCAATGTAATAATAAGACTTTCAGTTGCTTTTAATAAATGTTTTATTTTAGAAAACACTTCTTGTGTCTTTGAATATGGAATGTAGAATGAACCCTAACTGAGTATGCAAATGCTATGTTGGCTCGGAATCCAACAAGTGTTGTAGATTCCGGGAATCTGCGAACATTGTATTACATTGTATGTCGCATGGTCAGCATTTAGACAGGATGTCCAAATGTGCCAATACCCTCAGTGAAGTCGCTGTGGTTTAGGAGGAGAGGTAATGCGGGGTACTGAGTAGGTAACTCCTCAATTATTATATTAGGTCAATGTTGTCGTATTTTAGTTCGTTGATATTGACCACACAGTTGTCGTAGGTTATTAGTGCTGATCCGTTCAAAATAAGTGGTTGATGGCCGTCAGACGATATCCTGGTTGATTTTCCGTTGAATATAAAGATAAACCCTCTTGAAGGTTCAAATATTTGTTCCTGGGTGCCAACCTCCGTTGCGTCGCAAGCTGCTGTGTCTCCGGTCAAAATTCCTCTTAAGCAGTTGATGTCCGACGTTGCGCCTTCTATAGCTTGTGAATTGCAAATATACTCGTTATGGATCCAAATACACTTACTACTAAAAGCCTTAATATTATTAATGTTCATATTAGCTATATATTTTGGGATTTTTAAGAATTTAGAATTATTTATTGGTAAAGGGATAATGTTCGCAAAGTTAAAAATTGTTTCATTAAAAATGGGTATTTTAACATGGAATATAATGCTTGTATTGTTGACCGAAGTGGTCGTTTCTAATAGGTTCGTTTGTCTTTATGGACATATTTTGTTTAGCGAATATTTGCTCCATTTTGCTTATCTCTTCAAGTGAAAGTATGAATTTTGGAATAATATTTAATTTGGGTAAAAGTATACTTTCGAGTATACTATTTAGGTGATTATAAAGTACATCTATATTGTAGCTTATTCTATTAATATATTGGAGTATGTTGATTTCATTGTGTTCCACGCATAATTTCTTATATACTTCGTTTTTGTAATTTTTTAGAAACAAATTTATTATTTCTTGTTCTTCGTTTTTGTGTTTACTGATGTTTTGAAATCTAATAAGAGTCTCCTGAATTTCGTTATTCAGTTCTTGTATATTTGTAGCCAGCTCTACGATATTATCTTGAACCGTTCTGACGGCTTTATCTTGTCCTATCAGAATCTATCGAGTCCATGTTTCCGGTGATTTGTTTTATTAAAGTTCCTAGACCGTTAACAAGTCGTCTCTTTTGTCTTAGTTGTGGGATAATAATGATAAGTCTTTCTTTTAATTGGTTTAGTTTTTCTTTTAGTATATTTATTGTTTCTCCTGAAAATTTTATGTCTTTCAAGTTTTTAAGTGTCTTTTCAAATTGTTGTATACCGTTTTTGAAATCTTGTGTAAGGATGCAATGTGAAAGGGTTTTATATGAATTAATAACCCTAGCCGTGCCTAATTCGAGCTTCGCTAAAGGGTTTCCGTGGTCGAGACGTTGAGTGTTGAAGGTTTGCCCGTAAACGAGCGGTAATTTGTATGTTAAATTGTTAGTCAGTGATATTGTTAATGCCGGTTGTGTGTCTTATTTTTGACTTATGTATTTTCTGCTGTCTTGCGGATATAGTTGTAGGACCGTTATCTTGTAATACCTGTGTTCTGAAAATCGTGGTGTCAATTTATTTCTTCTGTTTTCTGTATACTGTTGTGCCAGGTTCTATGTCTGTAGGTTCTATTCTGTCTACGTTTAGGTTTGAGGTCCTATTCTGTTTAACGTTTATTAGTCTGTCTCTGATCTTTGGGTATAATTTCTCTTGGTAGGTGTTTAATGTTTGAAGGTATTCGTGTTCGTTGTTAAATTAAGTAGTCCTTTCAAATATATGGGTTTTACCCGAAAATACCTCAAATGGTGTAAGATTTGTTGCAGAATGGATAGCGTTGTTATACGTGGTTAATGTTACCCACCGAATATCGTCGTGGTCACAAGGAAGTTTTTCTTTCTCGTTTCAAATATTATTCTGTAAATTTCCGTTAATGAAGAGTGGAGTCTTTCCACTGGGGAGTTACTCAAAGATTGTTGAAAAGAGGTAACGTGTCTTAGTATGTCATATTGTGCACAGAAGTCGATAAAGATCTTCCCTGCAAATTCTGATCCTTGATCGCATATTAGTTTTCGAGGTATTCCAAGTTAAGTCCGGGCGCCCTGTGAGCGCCCGACTAAGTTACCTAAACATCGTTGATATCCGGCGTGTGCTGTTTTAGCTGTAAGTAAGATCCCAAAAACGCCAAGTGTAGAAGACTTTAGATTCAAATCGTTATAAGTGTTTATTGATAGTTTTAATTTAACATAAACGTGTAATCCAAATGCCGGTCCGCCAAGCTCTGCTCTCGCCGGCCCGTTCTGTTTCCCACGAAGTCTGAAGTCTACGTTGCTTAATATCAGCAAGTTCGGGGCGACGACCCAAACTCACGATCAGCCATGGAGTGCATGGCAATTGCAACGCGGCCAAACAACAGCAGCGTGTGGCGGTCAAATTGCACCGTATGCAATATGAACGTCGACGGCGGCTGGAATGTGCAGCTTGCCCGTCGCATGGGGCGACAAGAGTCAAGGGAGAATATCTGCACTGTTAACTCTTCCCCTCAAAGACCTGCGTCCCGCAGATCAAGGGCCTTTCGGGCGGGTTGAGCTGGAGGGCTGTGCTTCCAGTTCGTCTACGCCTTGATGTGACGGAATGACTTTAGTAGAAGTGATTTTCCTCCACACGACATACAGTAGAGCGACCACAATCAGGCCCACCGCTGCTTCTGTTATGATTGAAAATAGAAAGTTAGTGGACATGGTTGATAATTTTTTTAAATTCTGGAGGCTGAAATCATGCACGTAATTAAGTGAAAGCTTGTATCCCGCGGTGACCTTGGTTAAAACAGCTGGCATAGCCATCACATGAGTGGACGAGTAACTGTTGTAAGATATGTTTCCGATATTAACGGTTTCGTTTTCGAATTGGACTATAAACGACCCCGTTAGGTGATGATTCCCTGAATCCGCCATGATCGTACCGTTAAAGTTTGTGAGAAGTAAGGTGCCGTCGTCTACTAATTTAACCACGCCTTGGTCGTTCCGGAGGTAGTCACAGAAGGCGTGGCCTCCTTTCAGTAGCCGGGGAATGCAACTGTTTTCGTCCAATTTCTTCAAGTTCTTCTCCTGGCATACGGTGGTATTTCTAATCGACAGGCAGCTTCCCAGTACTGCGTACGTTTCCTGAGGGTCCATCGCCAATTTGTTATACTCCAGTACAGCTTGCTTTCCAGCAGTGATTGTAGGGTACAGAAGCATTAGTCGGTATTCTCTGTCCACGACTTTGGGCAGCGATAGGACGTATAACAGAGAAGTTCCATTGGTCAGAATTGATGGCTCGGAGAACTCCACTGCCTCCACCACATTTTGGTATGGTAGGCTCTCGGTTTCCGTTAGCAATGTTTCCACTTCCTTATGATCCAGAAGGTTCGTGTTAACGACTCCCGTCTTTGCCAGTTGGCAAGCCCTCGTGATTTCATTGACTTGGTTTACCAGGATCATCGCCTTGTGTAGTAGAACAGTGGCCACATGTACGTCCCCGTCGATGGCATTTACTCTTGTGACGACGTCATCCAGTTTTCGCAACGAGTCGTGCGTGACATCAAACAACCTTGTATTTATCCTGATTTGTTGGTTGCTATTTTTTATAACGTTGTCTTGGGACTGGAGGATACTGTTCCAGTCCGAGGCGTCCGGCGACCCATTTCCACGCAGATCCTAGCCAATTGATGGAGGCTACGGTGCGTTGTTGCGGTCATTTTTGCAATACCATTCGTAGCCTCTTGTAGGTAATGGCATACCAGGGCTCCGATTCTGCCGACGGTGATCAGTGAAGCCTCACTGGTAGATTTGTCGATGACCTGCTGGAGTTGACGTGGGTCGATGACGTGTGCGAGTTTGAATACCCCATTCACACGCCACACGATGCCTTGCTGGAGGGGGATGACCGGCGCGTCGTATTTGAAAACGTGGAGAGCGGCTACTATTTGTAGTGTGTCCGCGCTTACAATATAAGAAAAAGGAAGGTGTACAAAAATTATATAGAACTTAAAGATAATTATACAAATTTGTTTCTATAAGACTTAAACGATATTCTGTGTACCTTGTTGTGTTAATTATGTGTTGTTTTGCTACTTTGGAACTATTTATTTATATTTTTTTGTTCTTTTTATTTTAATTTTTTATTACTTTTTATAATTATTTTTTTTTTTTAGGAATTTTCTGTTGTTTTTTTTTGTTTTGTTTTTGTTTGTGTTGCTTAATATCTTACAATTTTGTGTTATTTTTTTTGTATATAAAAATGTGCCTTATTTTATGTTTAGGTTTGTGAAACGTTTTCCATTGTTTTGTTATTAACTTTTAATATGAGACTTGTGGAGGAGCTTGCCCGTCTCTGTCTTGACGGTGACCCTTCCATCCTCTTTTACCTCTTCTTTGTTGCTTTGCTTTGTTCCCCGTTTCTTAGGTTGCCCAGTATGAGAGAGAAATGTTTGTTAACTGCTGCATAGAAGGCATAAAGGTCTTTGCGCCCTGCGTTAGTTGCCCCATCTGATATTCGAGAGTTCTCAAGTCGCGTTTGTCAGCATAGTGAAGTGTCAATATACGCTTTATTTCTGGCCAGTCGTCGTCAGACACGTTATATGGGGCAAGCACTGTTTCTGCGCCTCCCCTTATTTTCTGTCTTATGTGCAACAGTATTGACCGATAGAGCGGTCTCTCCCTGATTATCTGATAATCCTTTAGGATAGCTTCGGCCCTACCGATCCATGAAACAAAATTGTCAGCTTCGCCTTCAAAAGCCTGCAATTCCTTCACGCAGTCCGGCAAAGTCGCTATATCTTTTAGCTCATATTCATTGCGTGCCGGTGTCAGAGGTTTGGGTTGCGCGACAACCGGGGCGTTTTTCTCGCGATCGTTTTCTAAAACTGTGACCTTGTCGCTAACCTTTTTATATCTTCCTTAATATTGCCCATTTGGCCAAGTAGCGCGGACAAGGTCGTGTCGAACTTGGTGAGGGTTTCTTTAATTTCCTCCATTTCGAACTCTACAAGACAATGACTTCTCTATGGTAACAAGGTAAAAGGAAGAGGAAAGAGGTTGGAAGTTTAGACAGAATCTAATCGCAGCTCCTCTTGAAATCTATAAGATGCAAAAAAATATAAAAGTTTTTTATTTACCAGTTTATTTATCAATTTTTATCTCTTGTTTGGTATTTGAAAATTTTAAATCTAATATTTTTTTTTATGGAAATCGTTTCACTCACCCTTGTTCGAGTTTTCTGTTGTGTGTGGCTTATTCCGCCTCTAAGTGTAGGTTGTGGTAGTGTGTGGTTGTTGGTTGCGTTGCCTCACTCACAATTTGCAAATTCTATACGAAAATAAGAAAAAACTTTAGTAAATTGCAAATAAAATAATCACTTAATTCAGAAGAGTGATAAATGCGCGTGTGCGATTTCTTGTGCGTGCGTGACCTTTTCCTTTTTATTTATTTTTTTATTTTAATTAAATTTTCTTTTTTTTTATTATTTTAAATTTTAGATTTTTCTTTTTTGCGTTTATTCTTATTCTAATTCTCTTTTTCCGAATTTATCCGTTCTTGGGCATGGTGGACCGTATTGCTCCTTTTTGGCATTTCGCCTACTCGGGTACGGTTGATCACACAACTCACTAGGCGACTCTTTTGTGCTGATAACACTGAGTGTATCCAGTAAGTTACCACTGACCACTTTGTCTTGTCGTTAATATTTTATTTTTTTATTTCGAGGGCCGCTCGCAAACGAGTTGCCGCAGCGGTTATCGTTTATATTATTTATTTCCAACCTTTGTTGCGCCCGTGATTCATAGCGTCATCACCGCGGCGGGTTTGTTGTTTTTTTGGTTCACAGTAACACTTGCGCTCGCGAATCTCGTCTAGTTAAGGACGGACAGATCGCCGCAGCGGGTGCGTTATTTAACAATTATAGCAACTTTTTTGCGCTCGTGGATTTGTTTAATCGCGTCTTAACCCTTCATTTTTTTGAATTGCACTCACGATCGTCACAATGACACAATGACACTGATTTTCCTTGAATTATTTTGTATAGTTTTAAGTTGAAGCATATTTTTCCTTCCTCAGACGTAATCGCCAGAGTAAGATGAAGGTGTGAGATATTCTGAAAATACGTGTCACTGCTTTAAGTGTCCATGAACGAGAAAATTTTATTTTTATTTATTTGCTTCAATCGGATATTTTTAAGTGAACGAAATATTTTATTCAGCTAAACATTTTCCTTCTTTTTTTTTTGAAATTGTCTCATTCAGGAAGTTTTATTTGACGATCGCGATTACACTTGGGTTAAAACACTCTTTGCTTTTAAGGAAACGTCTCCTCCGCAGCGGGTAGTTGCTCCTTTTTTTTTTTCGGTTTTAATTTTTTTGATTTAGCTGTCTTACACACTAATTTTTCTTTTCAATTTCTTATTTCATTTTGGTCACACACACTGCACTGCACACACTTGTCTCTTATTGCGCACATTGTGTATCTGTTTGCCATGTTCACATTTCACATATTTTTTGTTCGACCTATTTGGTAAGGTCCCCACCTATTAATAGATGGGTCCCTGCTCGGGCGCCAGTTAAGTCCGGGCGCCCTGTGAGCGCCCGACTTCTAAGTCCGGGCGCCCTGTGGGCACCCGACTACGTTACCTAAACATCGTTGATATCCGGGGTGTGCTGTTCTAGCTGTAAATGAGATCCCAATGACGCCAAGTGTAGAAGACTTTAGGTTGAAATCGTTATAATCGTTTATTGAAGGTTTTAGTTTAACATTAACGTCTAATCCAAATGCCGGTCCGCAAAGCTCTGACCTCGCCGGCCCGTTCTGTTTCCCACGAAGTCTTGGTTGACGGCGGCGTCGCTGCCGCGGTGTCCGCTTACAGTCCAACGTTCCGGCTGCACGTCGAGTCAGCGTTCCCGCTGAAGAAGTGGCTACGCTGAGACAGCGGTCACCATATCCGCTGTTGCTTAATATCAGCAAGTTCGGGGCGACGACCCAATTACAGCCCAACGTTCCGGCTGCACGTCGAGTCAGCGTTCCCGCTGAAGAAGTGGCTACGCTGAGGCAGCGGTCACCATATCCGCTGTTGCTTAATATCAGCAAGTTCGGGGCGACGACCCAAACTCGCGATCAGCCATGGAGTGCATGGCAATTGCAACGCGGCCAAACAACAGCAGCGTGTGGCGGTCAAATTGCACCGTATGCAATATGAACGTCGACGGCGGCTGGAATGTGCAGCTTGCCCGTCGCAAGGGCGACGAGAGTCAAGGGAATATCTGCACTGCTAACTTATATCATAAAGCTGCCATAGGAACAATCAGATGCAAATTAAAATTTTGTATGAAGATCTTTGTTGATTTTTGAGCCATCTCAACCAAACTCACAAGTTATGAATTTCTTACTCATTGTTACAAACTGTGAAAATTTGGTAAAGATCGGATGAGTATATCATAAAGCTGCCACAGGAACAATCAGATGCAAATTAAAATTGTGTATGAAGATCTTTGTTGATTTTTGAGTCATCTCAACCAAACTCACAGGTTATGTAATTCTTACTCATTGTTACAAGCTGTGAAAATTTGGTAAAGATCGGATGAGGATATCATATAGTTGCCATAGGAACAATCAAATGCAAATTAAAATTTTGTATGAAGATCTTTGTTGATTTTTGAGACATTTCAACCAAACTCACAGGTTATGAATTTCTTACTCATTGTTACAAGCTGTGAAAATTTGGTAAAGATCGGATGAGTATATCATATAGCTGCCATAGGAACAATCAGATGCAAATTAAAATTGTGTATGAAGATCTTTGTTGATTTTTGAGCCATCTCAACCAAACTCACAGGTTATGTATTTCTTACTCATTGTTACAAGCTGTGAAAATTTGGTAAAGATCGGATGAGTATATCGTATAGCTGCCATAGGAACAATCAGATGCAAATTAAAATTGTGTATGAAGATCTTTGTTGATTTTTGAGCCATCTCAACCAAACTCACAGGTTATGTATTTCTTACTCATTGTTACAAGCTGTGAAAATTTGGTAAAGATCGGATGAATATATATCATAAAGCTGCCATAGGAACAATCAGATGCAAATTAAAATCTTGTATGAAGATCTTTGTTGATTTTTGAGCCATCTCAACCAAACTCACAGGTTATGAATTTCTTACTCATTGTTACAAGCTGTGAAAATTTGGTAAAGATCGGATGAGTATATCATATAGCTGCCATAGGAACAATCAGATGCAAATTAAAATCTTGTATGAAGATCTTTGTTGATTTTTGAGCCATCTCAACCAAACTCACAGGTTATGTATTTCTTACTCATTGTTACAAGCTGTGAAAATTTGGTAAAGATCGGATGAGTATATCATATAGCTGCCATAGGAACAATCAGATGCAAATTAAAATTGTGTATGAAGATCTTTGTTGATTTTTGAGCCATCTAAACCAAACTCACAGGTTATGTATTTCTTACTCATTGTTACAAGTTGTGAAAATTTGGTAAAGATCGGATGAATATATATCATATAGCTGCCATAGGAACAATCAGATGCAAATTAAAATCTTGTATGAAGATCTTTGTTGATTTTTGAGCCATCTCAACCAAACTCACAGGTTATGAATTTCTTACTCATTGTTACAAGTTGTGAAAATTTGGTAAAGATCGGATGAATATATATCATAAAGCTGCCATAGGAACAATCAGATGCAAATTAAAATCTTGTATGAAGATCTTTGTTGATTTTTGAGCCATCTCAACCAAACTCACAGGTTATGTATTTCTTACTCATTGTTACAAGCTGTGAAAATTTGGTTAAGATCGGATGAGTATATCATATAGCTGCCATAGGAACAATCAGATGCAAATTAAAATCTTGTATGAAGATCTTTGTTGATTTTTGAGCCATCTCAACCAAACTCACAGGTTATGTATTTCTTACTCATTGTTACAAGTTGTGAAAATTTGGTAAAGATCGGATGAATATATATCATATAGCTGCCATAGGAACAATCAGATGCAAATTAAAATTGTGTATGAAGATCTTTGTTGATTTTTGAGCCATCTAAACCAAACTCACAGGTTATGTATTTCTTACTCATTGTTACAAGTTGTGAAAATTTGGTAAAGATCGGATGAATATATATCATAAAGCTGCCATAGGAACAATCAGATGCAAATTAAAATCTTGTATGAAGATCTTTGTTGATTTTTGAGCCATCTCAACCAAACTCACAGGTTATGAATTTCTTACTCATTGTTACAAGCTGTGAAAATTTGGTTAAGATCGGATGAGTATATCATATAGCTGCCATAGGAACAATCAGATGCAAATTAAAATCTTGTATGAAGATCTTTGTTGATTTTTGAGCCATCTCAACCAAACTCACAGGTTATGTATTTCTTACTCATTGTTACAAGTTGTGAAAATTTGGTAAAGATCGGATGAATATATATCATAAAGCTGCCATAGGAACAATCAGATGCAAATTAAAATCTTGTATGAAGATCTTTGTTGATTTTTGAGCCATCTCAACCAAACTCACAGGTTATGTATTTTTACTCATTGTTACAAGTTGTGAAAATTTGGTAAAGATCGGATGAATATATATCATAAAGCTGCCATAGGAACAATCAGATGCAAATTAAAATTTTGTATGAAGATCTTTGTTGATTTTTGAGCCATCTCAACCAAACTCACAGGTTATGTATTTCTTACTTATTGTTACAAGCTGTGAAAATTTGGTAAAGATCGGATGAGTATATCATAAAGCTGCCATAAAAACAATCAGATGAAAATTAAAATCTTGTATGAAGATCTTTGTTGATTTTTGAGCCATCTTAACCAAACTCACAGGTTATGTATTTCTTACTCATTGTTACAAGCTGTGAAAATTTGGTAAAGATCGGATGAATATATCATATAGCTGCCATAGGAACAATCATATGCAAATTAAAATTTGTATGAAGATCTTTGTTGATTTTTTGAGCTATCTCAACCAAACTCACAGGTTATGTATGTCTTACTCATTGTTACAATCTGTGAAAATTTGGTAAAGATCGGATGAGTATATCATATAGTTGCCATAGGAACAATCAGAAGCAAATTAAAATTTTGTATGAAGAGCTTTTGTTGTTTTTTAAGCTATCTTAACCAAACTCACAGATTTAGTATTTCTTATTTACTGCTACAAGTCTGAGGAAATTTGGTAAAGATCGGATGAGTATATCATATAGCTGCCATAACAAAAATCAGATGCAAGTTAATATTTTGTATGAAGAGCTTTGTGGTTTTTTGAACTAACTCAAACAAACTCACAGATAAGGTCTTCCTTACTCATTGTTACAAGCTGTGAAAATTTGGTAAAGGTCGGATGAATATATATCATAAAGCTGCCATAGGAACAATCAGATGCAAATTAAAATTTTGTATGAAGATCTTTGTTGATTTTTGAGCCATCTCAACCAAACTCACAGGTTATGTATTTCTTACTCATTGGTACAAGCTGTGAAAATTTGGTAAAGATCGGATGAGTATATCATATAGCTGCCATAGGAACAATCAGATGCAAATTAAAATCTTGTATGAAGATCTTTGTTGATTTTTGAGCCATCTCAACCAAACTCACAGGTTATGTATTTCTTACTCATTGTTACAAGTTGTGAAAATTTGGTAAAGATCGGATGAATATATATCATAAAGCTGCCATAGGAACAATCAGATGCAAATTAAAATCTTGTATGAAGATCTTTGTTGATTTTTGAGCCATCTCAACCAAACTCACAGGTTATGTATTTCTTACTCATTGTTACAAGTTGTGAAAATTTGGTAAAGATCGGATGAATATATATCATAAAGCTGCCATAGGAACAATCAGATGCAAATTAAAATTTTGTATGGAGATCTTTGTTGATTTTTGAGCCATCTCAACCAAACTCACAGGTTATGTATTTCTTACTTATTGTTACAAGCTGTGAAAATTTGGTAAAGATCGGATGAGTATATCATAAAGCTGCCATAAAAACAATCAGATGAAAATTAAAATCTTGTATGAAGATCTTTGTTGATTTTTGAGCCATCTTAACCAAACTCACAGGTTATGTATTTCTTACTCATTGTTACAAGCTGTGAAAATTTGGTAAAGATCGGATGAATATATATCATATAGCTGCCATAGGAACAATCATATGCAAATTAAAATTTTGTATGAAGATCTTTGTTGTTTTTTGAGCTATCTCAACCAAACTCACAGATTAAGTCTGTCTTACTCATTGTTACACTCTGTGAAAATTTGGTAAAAATCGGATGAGTATATCAAATAGTTGCCATAGGAACAATCAGAAGCAAATTATGATTTTGTATGAAGAGCTTTTTGTTGTTTTTTAAGCTATCTTAACCAAACTCACAGATTTAGTATTTCTTATTTACTCCTACATTCTGAGGAAATTTGGTAAAGATCGGATGAGTATATCATATAGCTGCCATAACAAAAATCAGATGCAAGTTAATATTTTGTATGAAGAGCTTTGTGGTTTTTTGAACTAACTCAAACAAACTCACAGATAAGGTCTTCCTTACTCATTGTTGCACTCTGTGAAAATTTGGTAAAGGTCGGATGAATATATATCATAAAGCTGCCATAGGAACAATCAGATGCAAATTAAAATTTTGTATGAAGATCTTTGTTGATTTTTGAGCCATCTCAACCAAACTCACAGGTTATGTATTTCTTACTCATTGGTACAAGCTGTGAAAATTTGGTAAAGATCGGATGAGTATATCATATAGCTGCCATAGGAACAATCAGATGCAAATTAAAATCTTGTATGAAGATCTTTGTTGATTTTTGAGCCATCTCAACCAAACTCACAGGTTATGTATTTCTTACTCATTGTTACAAGTTGTGAAAATTTGGTAAAGATCGGATGAATATATATCATAAAGCTGCCATAGGAACAATCAGATGCAAATTAAAATCTTGTATGAAGATCTTTGTTGATTTTTGAGCCATCTCAACCAAACTCACAGGTTATGTATTTCTTACTCATTGTTACAAGTTGTGAAAATTTGGTAAAGATCGGATGAATATATATCATAAAGCTGCCATAGGAACAATCAGATGCAAATTAAAATCTTGTATGAAGATCTTTGTTGATTTTTGAGCCATCTCAACCAAACTCACAGGTTATGTATTTCTTACTCATTGTTACAAGTTGTGAAAATTTGGTAAAGATCGGATGAATATATATCATAAAGCTGCCATAGGAACAATCAGATGCAAATTAAAATTTTGTATGGAGATCTTTGTTGATTTTTGAGCCATCTCAACCAAACTCACAGGTTATGTATTTCTTACTTATTGTTACAAGCTGTGAAAATTTGGTAAAGATCGGATGAGTATATCATAAAGCTGCCATAAAAACAATCAGATGAAAATTAAAATCTTGTATGAAGATCTTTGTTGATTTTTGAGCCATCTTAACCAAACTCACAGGTTATGTATTTCTTACTCATTGGTACAAGCTGTGAAAATTTGGTAAAGATCGGATGAGTATATCATAAGCTGCAATAGGAAAAATCAGATGCAAATGAAACAATAATATGATGACCTTTGTTGTTTTTGAGCTTTATCAACCAAACTCACAGATTTAGTATTTCTTACTCATTGCTACATTCTGTGAAAATTTGTTTAAGATCGGATGAGTATTTCATATAGCTGCCATTGAAACAATCAGGTGCAAATTAATATTTTGTATGAAGATCTTTGTTGATTTTGAGCCATCTCAACCAAACTCACAGGTAATGTATTTCTTACTCATTGTTACACTCTGTGAAAATTTGGTTAAGATCGGATGAATATATATCATATAGCTGCCATAGGAACAATCAGCTGCAAATTAAAATCTTGTATGAAGATCTTTGTTGATTTTTGAGCCATCTTAACCAAACTCACAGGTTATGTATTTCTTACTCATTGGTACAAGCTGTGAAAATTTGGTAAAGATCGGATGAGTATATCATATAGCTGCCATAGGAACAATCAGATGCAAATTAAAATTTGTATGAAGATCTTTGTTGATTTTTAAACCATCTCAACCAAACTCACAGGTTATGTATTTCTTACTCATTGTTATAAGCTGTGAAAATTTGGTAAAGATCGGATGGGTATATCATATAGCTGCCATAGGAACAATCAGATGCAAATTAAAATTGTGTATGAAGATCTTTGTTGATTTTTGAGCCATCTCAACCAAACTAACAGATTATGTATTTCTTACTCATTGTTACAAGCTGTGAAAATTTGGTAAAGATCGGATGACTATATCATATAGCTGCAATAGGAAAAATCAGATGCAAATGAAACAATAATATGATGACCTTTGTTGTGTTTTGAGCTTTATCAACCAAACTCACAGATTTAGTATTTCTTATTTACTCCTACATTCTGAGGAAATTTGGATAAAGATCGGATGAGTATATCATATAGCTGCCATAGGAAAAATCAGATGCAAGTTAATATTTTGTATGAAGAGCTTTGTGGTTTTTTGAACTAGCTCAAACAAACTCACAGATAAGGTCTTCCTTACTCATTGTTACATTCTGTGAAAATTTGGTAAAGGTCGGATGAATATATATCATAAAGCTGCCATAGGAACAAGCAGATGCAAATTAAAATTTTGTATGAAGATCTTTGTTGATTTTTGAGCCATCTCAACCAAACTCACAGGTTATGTATTTCTTACTCATTGGTACAAGCTGTGAAAATTTGGTAAAGATCGGATGAGTATATCATATAGCTGCCATAGGAACAATCAGATGCAAATTAAAATTGTGTATGAAGATCTTTGTTGATTTTTGAGCCATCTCAACCAAACTCACAGGTTATGTATTTCTTACTCATTGTTATAAGCTGTGAAAATTTGGTAAAGATCGGATGAGTATATCATATAGCTGCCATAGGAACAATCAGATGCAAATTAAAATTGTGTATGAAGATCTTTGTTGATTTTGAGCCATCTCAACCAAACTCATAGGTTATGTATTTCTTACTCATTGTTACAAGTTGTGAAAATTTGGTAAAGATCGGATGAATATATATCATAAAGCTGCCATAGGAACAATCAGATGCAAATTTAAATCTTGTTTGAAGATCTTTGTTGATTTTTGAGCCATCTCAGCCAAACTCACTGGTTATGTATTTCTTACTCATTGTTACAAGTTGTGAAAATTTGGTAAAGATCGGATGAATATATATCATAAAGCTGCCATAGGAACAATCAGATGCAAATTCAAATTTTGTATGAATATCTTTGTTGATTTTTGAGCCATCTCAACCAAACTCACAGGTTATGTATTTCTTACTTATTGTTACAAGCTGTAAAAATTTGGTAAAGATCGGATGAGTATATCATAAAGCTGCCATAAAAACAATCAGATGAATATTAAAATCTTGTGTGAAGATCTTTGTTGTTTTTTATCTTCTCAACCAAACTCACAAATTAAGTCTTTCTTACTCATTGTTACACTCTGTGAAAATTTGGTAAAGATCGGATGAGTATATCAATTAGTTGCCATTGGAAAAATCAGCAGGAAATTAAAAATTTTGATGAAGATCTGTGTTGATTTTTGAGCTATCTCAACCAAACTCACAGGTTATGTATTTCTTACTCATTGTTACAAGCTGTGAAAATTGTGGTAAAGATCGGATGACTATATCATAAAGCTGCCATAAAAACAATCACACGAAAATTAATATTTTGTATGAAGAACTTTGTTGTTTTTTTATCTTTCTCAACCAAACTCACAAATTAAGTCTTTCTTACTCATTGTTACACTCTGTGAAAATTTGGTAAAGATCGGATGAGTATATCAAATAGTTGCCATTGGAACAATCAGATGCAAGTTAAAATTTTGTATGAAGATATTTGTTGATTTTTGAGCCATCTAAACCAAACTCACAGGTTATGTATTTCTTACTCATTGTTACAAGCTGTGAAAATTTGGTAAAGATCGGATGACTATATCATATAGCTGCAATAGGAAAAATCAGATGCAAATGAAACAATAATATGATGACCTTTGTTGTGTTTTGAGCTTTATCAACCAAACTCACAGATTTAGTATTTCTTACTCATTGCTACATTCTGTGAAAATTTGTTTAAGATCGGATGAGTATTTCATATATCTGTTATTGAAAAATCAGGTGCAAATTAATATTTTGTATGAAGATCTTTGTTGATTTTTGAGCCATCTCAACCAAACTCACAGGTAATGTATTTCTTACTCATTGTTACACTCTGTGAAAATTTGGTAAAGATCGGATGAGTATAATCATATAGCTGCCATAGGAACAATCAGATGCAAATTAAAATTGTGTATGAAGATCTTTGTTGATTTTTGAGCCATCTCAACCAAACTCACAGGTTATGTATTTCTTACTCATTGTTATAAGCTGTGAAAATTTGTGTAAAGATCGGATGAGTATATCATATAGCTGCCATAGGAACAATCAGATGCAAATTAAAATTGTGTATGAAGATCTTTGTTGATTTTTGAGCCATCTCAACCAAACTAACAGATTATGTATTTCTTACTCATTGTTACAAGCTGTGAAAATTTGGTAAAGATCGGATGAGTATATCATATAGCTCCATAGGAACAATCAGATGCAAATTAAAATTGTGTATGAAGATCTTTGTTGATTTTTGAGCCATCTCAACCAAACTCACAGGTTATGTATTTCTTACTCATTGTTATAAGCTGTGAAAATTTGGTAAAGATCGGATGAGTATATCATATAGCTGCCATAGGAACAATCAGATGCAAATTAAAATTGTGTATGAAGATCTTTGTTGATTTTTGAGCCATCTCAACCAAACTCACAGATTATGTATTTCTTACTCATTGTTACAAGCTGTGAAAATTTGGTAAAGATCGGATGAGTATATCATAAAGCTGCCATAGGAACAATCAGATGCAAATTAATATTGTGTATGAAGATCTTTGTTGATTTTTGAGTCATCTCAACCAAACTAACAGATTATGTATTTCTTACTCATTGTTACAAGTTGCTGAAAGATTTGGTAAAGATCGGATGACTATATCATATAGCTGCAATAGGAAAAATCAGATGCAAATGAAACAATAATATGATGACCTTTGTTGTGTTTTGAGCTTTATCAACCAAACTCACAGATTTAGTATTTCTTATTTACTCCTACATTCTGAGGAAATTTGGTAAAGATCGGATGAGTATATCATATAGCTGCCATAGGAAAAAACTGATGAACGTTAATATTTTGTATGAAGAGCTTGGTGGTTTTTTGAACTAGCTCAAACAAACTCACAGATAAGGTCTTTCCTACTCATTGTTACACTCTGTGAAAATTTGGTAAAGGTCGGAGGAGTATATCATATAGCTGCCATAGGAACAAGCAGATGCAAATTAAAATTTTGTATGAAAGATCTTGTTGGATTTTGAGCCATTCAAACCAAACTCACAAGCTAGGAATTTCCTACGCATTGTTACAATGCCAGAAAATTTGGTAAAGATCGGATGAGTATATCATAAAGCTGCCATAGGAACAATCAGATGCAAATTAAAATCTTGTATGAAGATCTTTGTTGATCTTTGAGCTATCTCATCCAAACCAAGGTTATGTATTTACCTACTAGTGGTACAAGCTTGTGAGACATACGGTAAAGATCGCCGATGAGTATATCATAAAGCTGCCATAGGAACAATCAGATGCAAATTAAAATTGTGTATGAAGATCTTTGTTGATTTTTGAGCTATCTCAACCAAACTCACAGGTTATGTATTTCTTACTCATTGTTACACTCTGTGAAAATTTGGTAAAGATCGGATGATGATATCATAAAGCTGCCATAGGAACAATCAGATGCAAATTAAAATATTTGTATGAAGATCTTTGTTGATTTTTGAGCCATCTCAACCAAACTCACAGAGTTATGAGTATTTCTTACTCACTGCTACATTCTGTAGAAGTTGTAAAGATCGGATTACAGCATCATCATAGGTATCAGCTATAGCTCACAGGAAAAAATCAGCATGAAAGTTAAATATTTTGTATGAAGAGCTTGTGGTTTTTGAGCTCATTCAAACAAACTCACAGGTTAGGTCTTCCTTACTCATTGTTACACAGCTGTGAAAATTTGGTAAAGATCGGATGAGTATATCATATAGCTGCCATAGGAACCAATCAGATGCAAATTAAAATTGTGATATGAAGATCTATTGCTGATTATTTAAGACGCCATCTCAACCAAACTCACAGGTTATGTATTTCTTACTCATTGTTACAAGCTGTGAAAATTTGGTAAAGATCGGATGAATATATATCATATAGCTGCTATAGGAACAATCAGATGCAAATTAAAATGTGTATGAAGATCTTTGTTGATTTTTGAGCCATCTCAACCAAAACTCACAGGTTATGTATTTTTACTCATTGTTACAAGCTGTGAAAATTTGGTAAAGATCGGATGACTATATCATAAAGCTGCCATAGGAACAATCAGATGCAAATTAAAATTTTGTATGAAGATCTTTGTTGATTTTTGAGCCATCTCAACCAAACTACAGGTTATGTATTTCTTACTCATTGTTACAAGCTGTGAAAATTTGGTAAAGATCGGATGAGCATATCATAAAGCTGCCATAAAAACAATCAGATGAAAATTAAAATTTTGTATGAAGGATCTTGTTGATTTTTTGAGCCATCTCAACCAAACTCACAGATTATGTCTTCTTACTCATTGTTACAAGCTGTGAGAAATTTGGTAAAGATCGGATGAGTATATCATATAGCTGCCATAGGAACAATCAGATGCAAATTAAAATTGTGTATGAAGATCTTTGTTGATTTTTGAGCCATCTCAACCAAACTCACAGGTTATGTATTTCTTACTCATTGTTACAAGTCTGTGAAAATTTGGTAAAGATCGGATGAATATATATCATATAGCTGCCATAGGAACAATCAGATGCAAATTAAAATTTTGTATGAAGATCTTTGTTGATTTTTGAGCCATCTCAACCAAACTCACAGGTTATGTATTTCTTACTCATTGTTACACGCTGTGAAAATTTGGTAAAGATCGGATGACTATATCATAAAGCTGCCATAAAAACAATCAGATGAAAATTAATATTTTGTATGAAGAACTTTGTTGTTTTTTTGAGCTATCTCAACCAAACTCACAGGTTATGTATTTCTTACTCATTGTTACACTCTGTGAAAATTGGGTAAAGATCGGATGACTATATCATATAGCTGCCATAGGAAAAATCAGATGCAAATTAAAAATTTGGATGAAGATCTGTGTTGATTTTTGAGCTATCTCAACCAAACTCACAGGTTATGTATTTCTTACTCATTGCTACATACTGTGAAAGTTAAGTAAAGATCGGATGACTATATCATATAGCTGCCACAGGAACAATCAGCTGCAAATAAAACAATAATATGATGCCATAGGAAAAATCAGCAGGAAATTAAAAATTTTGATGAAGATCTGTGTTGATTTTTGAGCTATCTCAACCAAACTCACAGGTTATGTATTTCTTACTCATTGTTACAGCTGCTAGAAAATTTGGTAAAGATCGGATGACTATATCATATAGCTGCCACAGGAACACCAGCTGCAAATAAACAATAATATGATGCCATAGGAAAAATCAGCAGGAAATTAAAAATTTTGATGAAGATCTGTGTTGATTTTTGAGCTATCTCAACCAAACTCACAGGTTATGTATTTCTTACTCATTGTTGCAAGCTGTGGAAATGTGGTAAAGATCGGATGACTATATCATATAGCTGCCATAGGAAAAATCAGATGTAAATTAAAAATTTGGATGAAGATCTTTGTTGATTTTTGAGACATCTCAACCAAACCTCACAAGTTATGAATTTCTTACTTCATTGCTACAATGGCTGTAGAAAATTTGGTAAAGATCGGATGAATATCTGGTATAGCTCGCCATAGGAACAATCAGATGCAAATTAAAATTGTGTATGAAGATCTTTGTTGATTTTTGAGCCATCTCAACCAAACTCACAGGTTATGTATTTCTTACTCATTGTTACAAGCTGTGAAAATTTGGTAAAGATCGGATGAGTATATCATAATAGCTGCCATAGGAACAATCAGATGCAAATTAAAATTGTGTATGAAGATCTTTGTTGATTTTTGAGCCATCTCAAACCAAACTCAGTTATGTATTTCTTACTCATTGGTACAAGCTGTGAGAATTTGGTAAGGATCGGATGAGTATATCATATAGCTGCCATAGGAACAATCAGATGCAAATTAAAATTGTTGTATGAAGATCTTTGTTGATTTTTGAGCCATCTCAACCAAACTCACAGGTTATGTATTTCTTACTCATTGTTACAAGCTGTGAAAATTTGGTAAAGATCGGATCAGTATATCATAAAGCTGCCATAAAAACAATCAGATGTAAAATTAAAATCTTGTATGAAGATCTTTGTTGATTTTTGAGCCATCTTAACCAAACTCACAGGTTATGTATTTCTTACTCATTGTTACAAGTTGTGAAAATTTGGTAAAGATCGGATGAATAAATATCATATAGCTGCCATAGGAACAATCATATGCAAATTAAAATTCTTGTATGAAGATCTTTGTTGCTTTTTGAGCTATCTCAACCAAACTCACAGATTAAGTCTGTCTTACTCATTGTTACAACTCTGTGAAAATTTGGTAAAAATCGGATGAGCATATCAAATAGTCGCCATAGGAACAATCAGAAGCAAATTATGACTTGTATGAAGAGCTTTTGTTGTTTTTTTGAGCTATCTTAACCAAACTCACAGATTTAGTATTTCTTATTTACTCTCTACATTTGAGGAAATTTGGTAAAGATCGGATGAGTATATCATATAGCTGCCATAACAACAATCAGATGCAAGTTAATATTTTGTATGAAGAGCTTTGTGTGTTTTTTGAACTAACTCAAACAAACTCACAGATAAGGTATCCTTACTCATTGTTGACACTTTGTGAAAATTTGGTAAAGGTCGGATGAATATATATCATAAAGCTGATAGAACAATCAGATGCAAATTAAAATTTTGTATGAAGATCTTTGTTGATTTTTTGAGCCATCTCAACAAAACTCACAGGTTATGTATTTCTCACTTATTGTTACAAGCTGTGAAAATTTGTTAAAGATCGGATGAGTATATCATACAGCTGCCATAAAAACAATCAGATGAAATTAAAATCTTGTATGAAGACTCTTGTTGATTTTTGAGCCATACTCAACTAAACTCACAGGTTATGTATTTCTTACTCATTGTTACAAGCTGTGAAAATTGGGTGAAGATCGGATGAATATATATCATATAGCTGCCATAGGAACAATCATATGCAAATTAAAATTTTGTATGAAGATCTTTGATGATTTTTGAGCAATCCAAACCAAACTCACAGATTATGTATTTCTTAGTCATTGTTACAAGCTGTGAAAATTTGGTAAAGCTCGGATGACTATATCATAAAGCTGCCGTAGGAACAATCAGATGCAAATTAATATTTTGTATGAAGATATTTGTTGATTTTTGAGCCATCTCAACCAAACTAACAGATTATGTATTTCTTACTCATTGTTACAAGTTGTGAAAATTTGGTAAAGATCGGATGACTATATCATATAGCTGCAACTAGGAACAATCAGATGCAAATGAAACAATAATATGATGACCTTTGTTGTGTTTTGAGCTTTATCAACCAAACTCACAGATTTAGTATTTCTTACTCATTGCTACATTCTGTGAAAATTTGTTGAAGATCGGATGAGTATTTCATATATCTGTTATTGAAACAATCAGGTGCAAATTAATATTTTGTATGAAGATCTTTGTTGATTTTTGAGCCATCTCAACCAAACTCACAGGTAATGTATTGTTTACTCATTGTTACACTCTGTGAAAATTTGGTAAAGATCGGATGAATATATATCATATAGCTGCCATAGAACAATCAGCTGCAAATTAAAATCTTGTATGGGAAGATCTTTGTTGATTTTTGAGTTTAAAAAAAAAAAAAAAAAAAAAAGTTATGGTTTAAAAAAAAAAAAAAAAAAAAAAAAAAAAATAAAAAAAAAAAAAATATATATCATATAGCTGCCATAGGAACAATCATATGCAAATTAAAATTTTGTATAGTTTATCTTTTGTTGTTTTTGAGCTATCTC
>JAWNND010000553.1:0-27601 GCA_035043265.1 Drosophila testacea
TGCGTCCCTTTGGAAGGAACTCCACCCATCTGGGAATACAAACTTCTTCGAGTCGTGGGTATTGGCTCCAGAAGTCGTGCCACCTTTTCGTTAGGTCATCAGGAAGTGCATCATCCCAGCCCAATTCTTGGAGCCAGATTTCCTGCATGAACATTTTTGCTCAAATTATGAAAGGTGCTAACCATCCTGCTTGATCGAAAAGCTTCGCAATTTGAGAGACACCTTCTCGCTTCGATACAGAATGCTGGACTAGGAGCTCGGTAGGAGAGAAAAAGAACTCGTCAGTATTTGCCTTCCATCTGATTGCGAGGGTCTTGTCATCACTGGCTTCTTCAATTTCTAGGAAATCAGATCTTAATCGATGCTCCTTCGGAATGATCTTCAGCAAGTCTTTCTCATAGGACGTCCATTTCCGTAAAGGGAAACCAGCGGGTTCAAGCGCTTCCCGCAGTTCGGAAATTGCTTGAGTTGCATGCGATTTCGTATGGGCTCCTGCCATCACATCATCAACATACATGCAGTTGGAGATTATGTCACTTGCGTAAGGATAGCGAGATTGCACATCTTTGGAAAGTTGCTGCAAGACTCGAATTGCCAAGAATGGAGCACAATTCACACCAAATGTGACCGTATTGAGCTCAAAGTCCCGAAGTTCATTATCCTTGGTTCGGAACAGGGTTCTCTGGTAAGGCGTATGCTTGGAATTCACAAAGATTTGCCGATACATCTTTGTAATGTCAGCATTGAAGACGCATTGAAAGAATCGACATTTTAGGATTTGCATGGTCAAATCCGGAGAACGGGTCCTGGATGAAGTACATCTTTGAGGCTGTTGCCGTTTGACGACAGACTGGAGGCGTTGAATACAACGCGAAGCTTAGTAGTGGTGCTGTCTGGCTTGTAGACAGCATGATGAGGCAGATAAAAGTTGTCGGAACGGTTAGAAGGAGGGACGGGTCTCATATGACCTAAATCCAAATATTCCTGAATCACCATGTCGTACTGCTCTTTGAGGAGAGCGTTTCTGTTTAAGCGCACCTCATTTCTAAGGAATTGGACTAGTGCGATGGACCTTGAATGTCCCAAATTAATATGGTCCGGATCCTTAAAGGGAAGAGTGACAACGTATCTACCATTCTCAGACCTTGTGGTAGTATTTTGGAATATCTTCTCACAAATAATGTCGGACTCTTTCACCAATTTGACTGGTAAATCCTCCACCTCCCAAAAGTTTGTAAGAAGTTTCTCTATTATCGCTTCAGAACTCAATGAAATCCGAGAAGAGAAAGACGAAATGGATTTCGCACTGGAATTTGAAACAGGGCCGGTGATCGGCCAACCAAAAATAGTCTCCTGTCCTAGGAGAGTGCCACATATGTTTTGATGGCAGCCCTTTAATAATATGGATGGAAGGATATCAGCGCCCAAAAGCACATCTATCTGTGAGCTCTTATAGAGCTGTGGATCGGCAAACTCCAGATTGGGGAGTCATTCCAAAGCGCTTTGTGGAATAGTGTAGGAGGGCAGATTTCCTGCCAACTTTGGAAGAACATAAGCCGATGTGTCAACCTGAACTTGTGGTTGAATAGGAGAGCCAATGTAGAATTGGCAAAGCTTCTGAGGCTGGGCAGCAATGGCTTCATTGAGCCCGGAAACTTGAGCCTCGACTCGTTGATACGGAAGTTGTATCATTTTGAATAGTCGCTCGAAATAAACGTAGCTTCTGCTCCAGAATCAATCAGTTCTCGCGCTGTATATTTAGTGCCCCTGTGGCACACATGGATAACAGCTGTTCCATTGAGAACAATGTGCGTGCCCGCAGAAAAATAGTTTTGGACTCTTGACTGCGGTTGATTGGAAGTGGACTGTAATGAAGACGAGTCCAAAACTGCTGGAGGCGTGGATGCTTTTGGACGATGGAGCAAAGTATTATAACGTCCCTTGCAAGTATGACAGTTATGAGAGCTAGTACAGTCTTTCAACTGATGCACTATAGCAAAACAAATTTCTGGACAAATTTCGGACATAATCAGATGGGATGGTGTTCGTTCGAGCACAACTTGCCAGTTTGAAGCTTTGGATTGACCTTAGCTTCAAAAGAGTTCACCCGCTTGGATATGGGCTCCCTCCAAGATGGTTTACTTTGAATCTGTGAGCTTCCGGATGAGCTAACGTCCTCAATCCTTTCCAAAGTACGATAGCGCTTTACCAGAAACGCGTTAAGATCTTCCATGTAGGAAGATCCACCTGGCTTTGGATAGACTGCTCCCAAAGAGATAAAGTCTGTTTTGGAAGCTTTGACGAAAACATAAATACTAGAGAACTAGAGAATTCTATTGGAGAACGGAGATTCGCTATAGACTTCAGATTGCTCTAAAGCGGTTAGACACCCCTGGATGGTGTTCTGCATATCTTTAAATGCAGCTCCGGACTCGTGGGAAATGAATTGCAAACTGAATAGAATCTTTAATTGATTCGTCACCAGAAGTCGCTTATTTTCAAAATTATCACTCAATGTTTTCCACGGAGATTCGAAACCATTATGGTGAGCGTGGATTTCACTACGATCTTTCTAGCTTCGCCACTAGTTTTGGATGTTAAATGAAAAAGTTTCTCAACTGGGGTCAGACTCGGATTATTAACATAAATCGCAGTGAAAATATCACGGAAAGTAGGCCATTTCAGACAGTCTCCATCAAAGACTTCTGTTTCTACAGGAGGCAGACGCCAGCCCGTTGGCTGATAGGAAGGTGTCTGAACAGGAACTAGAACTGTCAAATTTTAATTAATTCCTCGAGCTCTGCGGCGCAGTTCTCATTAACTGAGTAGCAATATGAAAACGTCGCATGAATACTCGCGTTGTCAGTATTATTACTTTCCCCATCGTCATTAAAAACTCTGGAACAGTGTTGGAATTCTTGAGACACTTTTTTCCACATGCTCCACACCTCCTCCAGACGCACTTTAAGGGTGTGTAATGAAAAATTAGTATGGGATGCAAAATGCGCTTGGAGTTGGCTCATTCGATCTGTCATTGAAATGAAATTATTCAATGCGGTCGTTCTACTAGCTTTTCTCTGCTGACTCGCAGCTCGAGTGAGTCGGGTTTCGGCTTGTAAGCTTGATGAAGTTTCTTCAAAAGTACTGACCACGGCTAAAATTTTGTGCTGAGGCGTGCGAGACGGGCTGTGAACAACCTTTCTGCTGTCACCTGGCATGATTGGATTTTTAGACCCAGTACTTTAAAAAAGTACAAATGGGTCTATTACGTTTGTGTAAATGTGCGTAACAGGCAGAAGGAGGCGTGGCAGACCCCATAAAGTATATATATTCTTGATCAGCATCAACAGCCGAGTCGATATAGCCAAGTCCGTTTGTCTGTCTGTCCGTTTTTGTGTCGCCTAGATCTCAGAGTCTATAAGAGCTAGAGACACCAAATTTGGCATGTAGGTTCATCTATATCTCCCATTGATCAAGTTTGTTTTAGATTTTTGCCACGCCCCCTCCGCCTCCGGAAATTGAAATACAAAATTTCTAAGTCGAATTACAAGAGCACCTTTGATGTTAACATGTTATATGTTAATATAATATTGATAGAGTGTGATCTTAGTGAAGTAACCCAATTGCAATGTACTTAATCCAGCATGGACCAATGTATATGTATATGTAACATACATGTGTGAGTGCCCAGAGACGTGACATCTCACACATATATTGCGTGACATCTCACACGCAATTGCTAGCTTGGATTTTCAAAATTTCACTTCATTTCAATTGGCATAGCGGCATAAGTCCGCGCGACATATCTCCGCCGAACTAAGAACGAATTTCTCGTGCTATTATTGAAAGTAGCAACGAGTACAGTGTGGATGTTTTAGTTCTTTCAAATCATTTTCCTTCTCCTGATTACATGTTTAGATTTTGCAATACTTGTAGCACCCACATTAGAGCTGGTAGGAAATCAAAATTTTCCATTACAAATGGCTTATGTTGATATATGCTTACGCTCGTGAGCGTGATCATAACAGCTGACGCTAAACTGCGCTGGAGCTCAACTTAATGCTTACGTTCGTGAGCGTGACGGACATTAAATATTGACATAAATATTGTGAGGACCCTGGTCGATCTATGCGAGAATTGTGAAATAGTTTTTAAAAAATTGCAACTTTGTAGCTCTCCATCTATTTGCTATGTAATTCCATCGATTGTAAAAGTTAAATATCTTTGCAGACAAATAACTTCAGAAATAGCCGCAATTTCAAATTTGAAAGATAATATTACCAAAATCATTGACGAGACATGGGCCGAAAATTTGAGTATATAACATAAAGTGGCATTTTTCCTATACCCACCAGCTATTAATATGCAGTTAGATGAACTAGAAGACATAAAAGATTTCTGCATTTCTCGAATGCAAGATAATTCCTGTGCTGCATTAATTCTCGGATTGCCCATCTTACCGTCATGCTCTTTATCATAGGATTAGTCTATTGATTTGATTGGTAACTCAGATCAAACTAATATAGATTCTATTTGCCAAGCTTCGACTCCCAATATAAATAACGATTCTTTCTTTTTTTTTAAATCTTATACAGCAATCTGCCTCAAAAACCAAAGCCTGAAGACGAATAAGAAAGATATTGTAGTGAAACAGTCCCTTTGACTGAGAACTTTAGTTTGATCGACTGGTGGAAGACAAATCAAGAGAAGTATCGAAATTGTCGATTCCATCATTGCAAGTTCACTCAATGCCAGCTAGCAGTGCAGCTGCTGAACGGTAATTTTCATTGTTCAATCGCAGAAAAACGGAACAGACTTGGGTCAGGTGCAGTTGATAGTTTGTTATTATTAAGCTCTTTCTATAAAAATTTCAATGTATAAATATGTTAAAACTTCAGTAGTATTTTAGTAAGATTAATTAATATATAGTTATATTAATTTTAATTAAATTAGATTAAATTCAAGAAAATGTTTGCAACTTTAAGTCCCTTAAATTTTATGAATATTTGAAATATTAATAATAATTATATTTTCATTTTATAAATATTTAAAATAATTAATAAATTTAGTAAAAGATATGTTTGAAACATTGGTTCTTTCATTTAATACTTAAAGATTATAATATGTAAATGTAATACTAAAATGAATGCATTTAAATGTTTTCTTTATTATACCCTTGCAGAGGGTATTATAATTTTGTCACGAAGTTTGTAACGCATTGAAGGAGGCGTGTCAGACCCCATAAAGTATATATATTCTTGATCAGGGCGACGAGCTGAGTCGATATAGCCATGTCCGTCTGTCTGTCCGTCTGTCCGTCCGCTGTCTGTCCGTCTGTTTCTATGCAAACTAGTCTCTCAGTTTTGAAGCTATCTTGATGAAACTTGGTACAGGTCCATCTTTTTGCTGCACGCAGCACATATGTCGGAACCGGCCGGATCAAATAACTATATCATATAGCTGCCATAGGAACGATCGGTTGGAAATAAACATTTAGTATGAAAAACTTTTTTGTCTTTCAAGATATCTCAACCAAATATACACATTGTGTGTTTAATTAAGTTTTAAACAGGCTGATCAAATTTGGTGTAAATCGGACTACTATATCATATAGCTGCCATAGGAACGATCGGTTCGAAAACAACATTTAGTATGAAAAACTTTTTTGTTTCTCAAGATATCTCAACCAAATATACACATTGTGTGTTTGATTAAGTTTTAAACAGGCTGACCAAATTTGGTGTAAATCGGACTACTATATCATATAGCTGCCATAGGAACGATCGGTTCGAAATCAACAATTAACAAATTTTGTAAAAAATCTGACGGCTTACACAGGGCACTGCAAGGGTATCCAAACTTTGGCGCGTCAAAGTTAGCTTGCGCTATATTTTTTAGTTTAAATCAATGGTTTAACAAATATATATTTTTAAATTAAGAAAATTACTATTTTTGTTGTTGTTTTTTTTTACGAATCTTTGACTTTAAAGTTCAAGGAAAATTAAAAAAAATTACCTCCTTTTTGTTTTCAAAACTAAATGGTTAGAGGCATTAATAAGGCGTCGTTTAAGTTATAACTAATTAAAATCGTAGGTAAGATAGTGGAGTAAAAGCCTTTTATAGGCAGACATATTTTTTCACAACATTTGTAATTTCTTTGCGGAATGGTATGGAAATCTGACTTTAAGTTCAGAAAATCCATCCTGAATTCATTTTTATCGCTGTTTGACTTTGATATGAAATGCAGCTATGTTTTAAGACTCTCGCAAAGTATTGATCATTAAAATAAATTCAGAAACGCCCAAATTATACGATACAATACTCCGTGCAGAGAGTAAAATTCGGCTTTTGACCGATCGGTTCTATATCAGTGATATGATATAGTAGTCTGATTTTGTTCAAATTTGTTAATTGCAATGGAAAATATACATAGCAGCAAGATGAAGAGGAAATTGATTATATAATGGCATATTATTTTGTTGATTTATTTTGTGTGTTATTGTTCATTTAGACTTAGCTTATTTTGCAGCATATTTATTTTACTTTTAGAATATTTTTACTGCAGATCTAGCTTAATAGCTAGACATACGTTCTGTCGAGAGCTCTCACCGCAGTCGACGTACCAGCAAGCAATTGTACGATCTTTTACTGATTGCAATCTTCTAGGAGAGTCTTTTTTGACTCTTTTCAATGATTAAAATAATATAAGTCCCCTGTGTGATTTAAAAAAGAGTCTTAAATGACTCATACGTATGTTTAAAATGAGATTACCAATAACAATATATATTGATTTTTTGTGTGCACTCATACTTCGAACAGTTTGATGATTCAATTGAGATTGACAACAACGAAATATACAGGAATCTCAAATTAATCATTTAACTGACCAAAATGTGATTGCTTTCATTTGTTCTTCGCACGCATATTTTGAATCGTTTCGCTCACTTCGTTGGAATAATAATGGTATAATTGATTTTTATACCCTTGCAGAGGGTATTATAATTTTGTCACGAAAAGTGTAACGCATTGAAAGAAGCCTCACAGACCCCATAAAGTATATATATTCTTAATCAGGGCGACGAGCTGAGTCGATATAGCCATGTCCGTCCGTCTGTCTGTCCGTCTGTCCGTGTGTCCTTCTGTTTCTATGCAAACTAGTCTCTCAGCTTTGAAGCTATCTTGATGAAACTTGGTACTGGTCCGTCTTATTGCTGCACGCAGTACATATGTCGGAACCGGCCGGATCGGATAGCTATATCATATAGCTGCCATAGGAACGATCGGTTCGAAATCAATATTTAGTATGAAAAACTTTTTTGTTTCTTAGTATGATATTTTGTTTTGTTTTTTGAGCTATCTTAACCATGCTTTCAGATTATGTATTTCTTACTCACTGCTACATACTGAGTAAATTTGGTCAAGAAAAATCACTATATCTTATAGCTGCCAACGGAACAGGGTCTTTTAATGCTATTAATAAACAATCAAAAGAAGTGGTCCAAGGGGTGGGGGGGGAGGGTACGATTTATTGGAGTTGCGACTTTCAAAATAAATTTGCAGTATATGACTCTGTTACTCGCTCTTGCTGCTATAATCCAATTGCAGCGATCACTTTAAAACAGCGAGCAGCGAAAATGTAAATTCTCTATATTATATAAAGTACTATAGTATTACTATTATTTTAAGTTCAATTGCAGGGAATAATTGAATTTACATTTCCCGCTTTCTTATTACAAATGACGTAAGGTCCGCCTATAGCTGTGGGAAGTGTTCCCTATTTTCACTCCACATTTCTCCCCGAGATTTCAGCGAGAGTAGCGAGCCGGGGGTTGGTCAGCGAAGCGAGCATAAGAGTGCTTGCCCCCTGCTTATACAAAGTAATATTATTTTAGGTCCGATTACAGGGAAAAATATAACTAACATTTACCGCTTGTTTAATAGAAAGCGAAGCGAGCAGGGGCCAAACCTGCTCCCTGCTCGCTTCGCTCGCCAACCCCGGCTCGCTACGCTCGATGCAATCTCGGGGAAAAATGTGGAGTGAATATACCGGTCTCAGCATGAGCATCACCTAAATCCGTCGCCCTTGGAGTTGCTAAATGTTGATGTTGTTTCTTAGTGCTTTTTAGACTATATGCATGTTGTATGTTTAGCGTAGTGCGGACGTTATTAAATGCATGGTTAAAAAAAAGGGGTAGATTTTTCACAACCTTTGTGGAAAACTAAACACATTTCAACGGAGTTAACTTTTAATCAAAAAAATATATTAAGGGAATTTAAAAAACAACCGCGGGGCATGGTAGAGCTGGATATGTGGAAGGCAGAAGAGCTCCGCCAATTTTTACTTTACACTGGGCCTTTTATTTTAAAAAACGCAATCAGGGCAGAAAGGTATGCGCACTTTTTAAAACTGTCCTTAGCGTTAATTATTCTTTTAGATAAAGACGACTGTACAAGAAACAATTCATGTGCTAAGAATTTGTTAATAATATTTGTTTGTGAAACCCCTGTGTTGTATGGTTTGTGTTTTGAAACGTACAACTGCCATTCTTTGTTACATATTCATGACGCCGCCAAATTATATGGAAATTATGCTGGGATAAGCGCTTTTAAATTTGAAAACCATCTTCAACTTATAAAAAAAAAGGTTAGAAAGGGGGGTAGTGTTGCTACACAAATTTATAAACGACTTGTTGAGGCCAGTTACCACTTGACGAAACAGTCGTTTAAGCAACTGACAAGGGTCGGGAAGGTTCTTAATGGCAAAATTTAAAATGCTTTTGTTAATGGTGTCTTTTTTTTCGTTACAAGAACCTGACAACTTTTGTTTGGTTGACGAGAAAATAGTTAAAATAATAGAATTTAAAACATTGATATTCCGATTTTTATCGGAATGGAAGTAATAAACTTAACGTAATTTTTCTCGCAACCAATCGAATCGTGTAATTTCAAAATCTATTGTTCTGCTGACATTGTTCTTGCAATGACGCTATTAAATTAAAACACAAAATATTATGTTTACGTGATTCTTCAGACAATTCCTATTTTTTCACGCCACTTATATGTAAGCCATGTCGATGAATAATTTTCACTATGAGCCAAGCTCCAAGCTTTACAAACTTGTAAGTAAACAACGAATCCTATGTTTTGAAAATTTTTATTTAAACGTTTATTTTTAGTGGAAAGCGTTCCCGAACCAAATCTTTTGAATCAGATATGGGAGGAACTAAAATCATTGAGATAGGAAGTCAAAGACTTGAAGGAGCAATGCAGGAGGATAAAGACAAACTCAATACATTTGTACGTATTAATTACATAATTTAAAATATACTCATACACATAATACATTCAAATTCATTGGGAAAATTGGTGGAGATGGAGCAGCGCAGTTTCTAAGAACAGCCGTGCGAAAGGTTTTTACCGACGAATTGGCTGTTGCATACAGTTGGAAGGGGACCTGCACAAAACCCAGTAGAGAGAAATTTTTCGTGGTTACGACCATTAAAAGTACGTACGTATATATTTATTAAATCTTCAGTATACTTAATCAACACCTTTTCTTTCATTAGACGTATGCTTTCTGAAATTCTGATCAACGGATAAGGATATGAATGTTGTTCTACAGAATCATTTCGTTCATTCTGGCGACCGCGTTGCAGCAAAAAGAAAAAGAAATGAATATTATCATAATTGCTTAAATAATACATAAATGAAACAAAAAATTTAGCTCGAACAGAGGAAAAATTTACACAATACTTTGTAAAATACAGGCCCACTTCAAATACACATTACTAAAGCCGGAGAGTGTACCGGAAATATATTTAAACTACAAACAAGATAGGATACATGCAACACATACAAACCAATTATGGGGATAACGTAATGTATTATATTAAAAACTATTTCAAGTGTCAGAGAAGCTTAGCTAAGCAAAGAGGACGACTGAGAAATTTATTACAATGTATAGATTATAATATAATACCCAAACATCTGACAGGAAAAACGAAAGTATTTAGACACAATTTCAGACTGGATGATAGTTTAAAAGAACCAACAAAACTAGAAACTATTAATATTATTATGTGTGGGGGGGGGGGAATTTAATGCGACCCAGTGGGTCTATTGTATCCCCTTCAGAGTTTATAACTCTCCCATCAACCCTATTTCTTTGATGAAATCCATAATTTTTGTTGGGTTGAGGGCTACTATATGCTCAGAGGTTTCGTCTTCGATATCACAGTATCGGCAAGTCCCGATGCTTACTATGCCTAGTTTGCATAAGTGTCTTCTCAGTCTACAGTGGCCTGTCAAAAGACCAGTCAGTATTCTAAGTCTGTTCTTCCCCATGACTATAAGTTGCTTAAATCCTTGCAGATTGTAGCTCTTTGCTTGTCGTAGGCCTTGAGTATCATTCCAGCATAACTGGCGCAAATGTTTTTCTTCCGTAATGTGTGGTTCCCAATACCACAAAACGGTTCAGGCCCTATAAGGGGGCTTTCAGCACCCATTCTTGCTAGCCCATCTGCTGCCTCGTTCCCCGCTATATCTGTATGCCCTGGAATCCATTGCAGAGTAAGCCACAACTTTACAATAATAAAATATAGCGCAAGCTAGCTTTGGCGAGCCAAAGTTTGAATACCCTTGCAGAGATTTGCATAAGCCGTCCGATTTTTTACAAAATTTGTTAGATGTTGATTTCGAACCAATCGTTCATATGGCAGCTATATGATATAGTAATCCGATTCGCACCAAATTTGGTCAGGCTGTTTGAAACTAGACCAAACACACAATCTGTGTGTTAAGTTATGTTATTTTAAGAATGCTATATGATATAGTTGTCCGATTTCAACCAAATTTGGTAAGGATGTATGAAACTCTATGAAACTCACATGTGAGTTTGGTTGAGATATCTTGAGAAACAAAAAAGTTTTTCATAATAAATGTTTATTTCCAACCGATCGTTCCTATGGCAGCTATATGATATAGTTATCCGATCCGACCAGTTCCGACATATGTACTGCGTGCAGCAAAAAGACGGACCTATACCAAGTTTCATCAAGATAGCTTCAAAACTGAGAGACTAGTTTGCATAGAAACAGACGGACAGACGGACATGGCTATATCGTCTCAGCTCTTCGCCCTGATCAAGAGTATATATACTTTATGGGGTCTGTGAGGCCTACTTCAATGCGTTACACATTTCGTGACAAAATTATAATACCCTCTGCAAGGGTATAAAAATACGCGAATTTTTCCAAAATGTTCATTTTAAAAGCAGCTGTTTTGTTTCTTTATCTTGCTGTTAGACTTTTTCTTTTAATCTTTCCTCCTGCTTTCTTCTTTCTTCCTCAATACATACTCAATCATTTTTTTTCTGTCTGAACAAGGCAAAACCAAAAGAAATAAATTTTCAGTCGTTATTTAACTAACGCATTAAGCACAATTGCAATTAACACAACTTAAAATTGAACACTTTGAAACAGGGACACACTTGAGGCTTATTTCTTTGATAACAATTTACAGATTCGGTCTTTTTTCAATATGCCCGCCTAAAAAGGACTTCTTTTTTCATGAAAAAGATTCAATTTCTGAACACTAACTTACTTCGATCACTTATCACTAGTTTAATACTTCTTTTGCGCAATAAAAAAATAAAATAAATAAATTTGATGGCCAATTTCCACGGTTTACAATCATGCAGCTTCGACCCGCCGTTTGCTGCAGAGTTACGCTTCTCTCTCCTCTTTGGGTAGCCCGCGGCGAATTCCCCTTTGCAGAGAGCGCTATAACTGTAAATGGGAGAGGCAATGTAATGCCAGCTTTTCGCTGCTCTTCAGATTCGGCAAAAAATGGTAATATAATGTATAATGTATAATTTCAGCTGATTTGTGCTATTAAGCCCAAAAATTAATTTGCTTTATATATTGCACTAAGTGCCAAGCCTGCAATTATACAGGAGAAAAAAAAAAAGAAAGAAAAATTCTAAAAAATCTACAATTCTAACAAAAAAAATATTTTTATTCTTAGCTTACCGCTTATGTGCGTTTGGCACTATATATTAATTTAAAGCGGCCAAGCGGCTGCTGTTTTGTTGCTCTATTTTATTTCTTCACTTAGAAAATAATTTGCAATGACAATTACTGTTTAACAATTTGGCGCGGTTTTGAAATGGTCGCACTGATATTATTGACTTGGCGAGGAGAAATCAACCTTCACTTATGACGAGCAAAATATGGAAAGACTGACAGTAGGCAGCTTAGCCCAAAAGAAAGCTCTTACCCAGCCAGCAAAGTTAGGAGCGCTTTGTGTCTGAAAACAGCCGATTTTAAGAGTGTTTTCTGAGTAGGCACATAAATAAGAGCATTTTCTGAGCTAATTTGGGGGTAAGTAAGTACAAAGTAAAAACCTCGCTTAAAATAACGGTGTGCAGATCGCTTATCGCAAGATGTTGTAAAATTGACAATTTTATTTAGTTTGAACATTGAAGAAGTGTAAGCTGGACGTGCTTAAAAAAGTGTAACAAAGTGTTTAAAATTAAGTAAAAGAAAGTGTTTCAACTGAAATTTATAATTTAAAGCCAAAATGAGTGTCCAGAGAACAAGCCGGTCTGAGTGTAAAAAAATAATTAATGCCCTGAAGGCAAAGAATCGACGCTGTGAAGAGCCTCTGCCATCAGAGCTGGACGTATTCAAAGAACCCCTAATGGATTCAGGACATATTTTGGAGCAAAATTTTATTGAAAATGATGGATACTCCAGTGATAGTAGTGACCTGTCTGAACCTTCGGAAGACCTTGAGATGGATAGGATATATATATATATATTTATATATAAAAGCATATGTGGTGCGCATATGCATATATAATAATGGGTTCAGTTTTATAAAATAAAACAATATATATATATGAGTGGTGCATATATATAATATAATTAAAGAAATAAAACTTGAAAAAGTTTTAACAAAAAGTTGATATAAGACAACTTAATAAATTGGCGATGCTTAATACAAAAATCAATTTCCTATATATTTATTTTATTTAAGATCTGTCCTGAAGGACAATTATTAAATTTCATTACAATTCTTGTCGGTGGATATTACATTTCAGTTTGTGTTATTTGGGGGTGGATGAGTGGAGAATGGGAAGGGGGAGGGAAGGGAAACGACATCTTATTCCCATTGCTGGTCCAGTGGGTGAACCCACTTCAGACGTCTGATAGTCAGGCTGTTGTCCAGTAAGCTGAGGGCCAGGGTACTTGGGTGGCTGTGTAGTCTGGTAGTCATAGCTCGCAAATAACTGTTGATCGTTTTTTCTAATATGCTCTGCTTCGTAACATAACCGAAAAAGATTGTGCAGACACGATCTCTCTCTGAGCGGCTCTCTTTTTTTCGAATCGAATCGGTTTTCGCTCAAGCGCTTTGCATTGACTCGTTCGTGGGACGCTCTCAAATGAGTGTCGCGTAAAGAGTAATTCGATTTTCGCTCACACAAAGACTCTCACCAAAAGACAGTTTGACTAAAAAACTCAACAGAAATAATCTTTGTCTTCGTGTGAATACATACATATAAATGTACATGAGCATGAAAATAATATAAAAGACAATGCAATCGGATGTTAAATAAAATTGTGAAAAACTGTTTTGTTTTTTAAGGAACAATATTTATTTTTATTTTAAATGGAGTTTAGCTTTACAACTAATAACGCGTTAAGATTTTCTGCAGATATTGAGCTTCGTCTTTCACTTAAAATAAAATGAAGGGCAGAAAATGCTCGCTCTACAGATACCTGAGTTGCCGGTGTTGCTAGAATAACCTGCGCGAGTGCACTCAAATGTGGCAACTTAAGTCTGAGATCATTAAAAAACTCCAAAATAATGGCGTTCAAAGGTAAACGACGATATATTTCGTCAAAACTTTCAATGTCAGCGTAAATTTTTATAAGTTTTGCAGAAACATTATTTTCTTTGATTTCTGTCACTGTCTGGACATCATCCAAATATGCCGACAAGAGCGTCTTCTCTTCAGCCGAGGATGCAGTCGACAAAGTTGAAGGTAATGATAAATCCATATCTTCAGATGCAGGAGCTTCAAGCGCTGGAACATTTTGTGCTGCCTGTAATAATAGACCGAAAATAATTTCAACACCGTTCTTTGATTTTAGTTTTGTATTAGTTTTTTACAAAGACAATTTGAATTGTTAATATAAATAACTACTAACATGAAACATAAATGACACAGGACAACAATTTTAATTATTCTGCAACTTACGTCCTTTAACTCGAATAACCTATATGCAATTTTTTTTAAATTTAGCTTTGCCAGCCGTTTTTGATCATTACTCAATAGGCAACCAACTCTTGGGTCCATGAAAATCGCAGCTAACAATGCTTCATTTTCTAAAAGTTTCAACTCTCTTATCTTAATCTGGGCCAATAGTTTCTTTTTTATAATATTTTGACTATTTTCGCATGCCAATTTAAGTTCCATCCAAATGATAAAAAACTCACTAAAAACTAGATTTTTATGTTGTAACTTTAGGGTAGCTTCAAATGTTTCCTTAAAGGCGTCAATATAAGACTCCATCCAGTCCCAATCAGCATCAACATAAATATAAGACTGGGTAGTCAGAAACTCCTTTAAATCAACCAATTTTGTCAGCATCAAATAAGTTGAATTCCATCTTGTTATGACGTCAAGCGATGGTATGTTTTTTTTGTGTTCGATTAATAAACGTCTGTACAGGTAACATATATACAAAGATGTATTTATATATATTTATGAAGCAACTAAACATTACTTACCTATTAGTTTCTGTGCGCAGCATTTTGCATAATGTGCGACAAGAACAAATTTGATCGTTTATCTCTTTCAACTTGTTGACATCAAATACACACAATTGCAACGTGTGTGCTGCACATCTCACTAGGTGAATATTGGCCAAATCAATTGTGTCTAGTTCATCCATAACAGTGTCACCTTGCGTATCATCGTTAAAAAGAGATTCCTCTGTAGCATCGTTTAAAAGTTGAACTGCTTTTATCATATTTCTTCCGTTGTCAGATGTTATGCTGTATGCATAAATGTTATATTATTTTAAAACATACACAAATATTTTCTGTAATTCAAATTTTACCTGAAAATTTGTTCCACTTTTATTTCATAATCCTTTAAAATTTCTAAGATTTTCTCCTTAATGTATACACCTGTGTGGGAATCCGTGAGTTGGATCATGCCCAACGTTTTTACAACGATCTCAGTTGTATAAAGGCTTGCATCGATCAATTGCAAATTTACACCTAAAATGGATTTATCCATTCTAGTGGCAACATCGATTTTGAGCGACACCAGTTTTTCTTTAACTAAAGCCTTAATGTTTTCTTTAATTGACTGCTCCTTGGCTTTTACAAAATTTATAACATTGCGCGAGGTTATTGGGTTCATGCCTAGTGAATTATAAATTGGATCCATTATATCCTTAAAGCCTTCACTATCGAGAAAAAGAAATGGTTTTCCATCCGTAGTCACAATTTTAATAATTGAAGAAACAATGGATTCTTCACTCGTGTGGTATGATATTTTGTAATTGGGAGTCCCCGCTCTTGCTCCACTCATTAAAAATGTCAGCATGTTTTAATGTCAAATGCCGTCTTAAATTTGTTAAATATTTCCCAGACATTTTAAAACCGCAAACAATACATATAGATTTATTTTCTTCGACAACAAATCTAAAAAAATGATGAACTTTTTTATTTTCGTCTCTTCCCATTTCGCAAAAAATATAATGCTCTGCACACACTGAATGTAAAACGCAATTAATATGTATAATGCAAACAAAAAGAACGCAACACTCGCAAGTTTACCCATACATACTCAAAAGACAATTTGCTTCATTTAACTCAAGCAAACGATCAGTGTTTGACTTGAGCGAAACAAAAACAGAAATAACTGTCTTACTCAGAGCGCGAGCGAGCTAAGTCAGGCGCGACAAAATCTGTTTCTGTCTGAGTCTGTTTTAGTGTGTGAGTGAAAGACACTTTTTTGAAGACAACGAAAAAGTATCAACAGTTATTTGCGAGCTATGCTGGTAGTGTACCTCTTGCTGGCCTTGGTAATCTCATCCCGAACCCAGGGGACTCTGAGATGCTCACGTATTTCTGCGTTGCTGTGGTATATATGTGCATCAGAGATTATGCGTAGGGCTTTATTCTGGAACCTTTGTATGATCCTGCGATTCCCCTCGCAAGCAGTACCCCATAGTTCTATACCATATGTCCACGTGGGCTTTAAAATCGCTTTGTATACGAGTAATTTTGTTTTTAAGCTCATTTTTGAGCGCCTTCCAACTAACCAGTACAGCTTTCTGATTTTTCCCTTACATTGCCGTCTCTTCTTTAAGATGTGTTCACGCCAGGTAAACCTTTCGTCCATTATCATGCCTAGATTTTTTGGCGTTGAACTGGCCGGAATAATGCAGCCATCAAGGTTCACTGGGGGGCAGCTACCAGATCTTAATGTGAATGTGGTGTGGGTCGACTTTTCTGCATTTGCAACGATGTTCCACCTGTTGAGCCACTTATCAAGCAGGTCCAGCTGCCGTTGGGAAACATCAGACGCCTCCTGTGGTGTGTTTGCTGTTGCCAGAAACGCCGCACAGTGGCTCATTCACGAGACTCACGTGGCAAAAATCAAAACTCACGAGTCGGAATCTGGCAAAACGTGAAATGCAGTTAGGTAGAGAATTGTTTGAAGTTTACTGACCTAACTTTCCTTTTTCGATTAGGTAATTTGCTTCGGTGGTAGAGCTCTTCAAACATGAACAAAATTTTCATGTTGGCATTTTTGAGTATTTTTTGCAAAAATTGTTCATCTTTGGGATAGAATTATATCTAAATGGTTCATTTGAGTTAAAGTTTCTTAATTTTAACTTAAAGTTGTGACAATTCCATGGAGAGAAATATACAAATTTTGCTCATTTTGAGTACGGAAGTATTTTAAATAAATTATTTACTAAACCTCTATTTTTGAAGCAATTTTTCGACTTTACATAGACTTTTAACACCGAGTCCAGGCTAGTTCAGGCAAGCGAATTATACCACGTGATACTATGATTATTTTTAAAACGATTTTTCATAATTCCAGAGTGCGAAATTTTGCGTTTTCGGCGCAGTTTAACATACGATTAATGCACCTAGCCTAAAAAGGCGCAATTTGCTAGGCAAAAATGCGCAATTTGCTTGGGCAAAAATGCGCAATTTGCTTGGGCAAAACTGCGTCGCGGCGAGCGCATTTGTGCGCTACCTGCAGTGCATTTCTTTATATGCAAACTAGTCTGTCAGTTTTGAAGCTATCTTGATGAAACTTGGCACAGGTCTGTTTTTTGGCTGCACGCACTACATATGTCGGAACCGGCCGGATCGGTTCACTATATCATATAGCTGCCATAGGAACGATCGGTTCGAAAACAACATTTAGTATGAAAAACTTTTTGTTTCTCAAAATATCTCAACCAAATATAACCATTGTGTGTTTAAATAAGTATTAAACAGGCTGACCAAATTTGGTTCAACTATATCATATAGCTGCCATAGGAACGATCGGTTAAAAATCAACATTTAACAAATTTTGGGGTATCCAAACTTTGGCGCGCCAAAGTTAGCTTGCGCTATATTTTTAAATTAATTTCAAACAATTAAAAAAGAGATTTATTTTATTTAAATTTTGTTTTAATAGGAATTAACACGATATAAATGTATTAGAAACTTGAATTATAATAAATATGCTCGCTACAGTTAATGGAACTAAAATATTGATTTAAATTTATTTATAAGTATTAAAATGCTTTAGGATATATTGCTATAGATATATATATGTAAATTCGAACATTTATATTGTTGATGTTTGCATGCTTCTGAGGCAAAACTATCGTATAAAATCATGTGAAAACAAAATCCAACTTTGACTACCTGTGGAAAACAGGTTTAATGCTCGATTTTTAAGATTTTACATTCAATTTAAAGCTGAAGAAGTTTTCTAACAAACGCTTTTTAAATTTTTTTGATATCTCTTTTGGATCAAAAGATATGATTTTCGCAAAGTAAAAACTCAAACGGCCCCACTGTGCGCCGTATCATCAGCATATGTGGCGGTGAGGAGCCTCCGGTCGTGTAAAATTGGCAAGTCTGCTGTGTATATGGTGTACAACAGTGGCCCTAGCACACTGCCTTGAGGTACTCCCACTCTAATGGCCATGCAGGCAGACTTTGCTTCTCCACATCTAACATAGAAGGTCCTGTTGCCTAGATATGCTTTTAGAACTCTGTAGTACGTGTCTGGCAGGTTGGCCATTGGTATTTGCAGCAACCCAGGGTGCCAAACTCTGTCAAACGCCTGTTTAACATCCAGCATGATAGCGCTGCTATACTGTTTTTCCTCAAATGCTTGCATTATGCATCCAACGAGCCTGTGACAGTGTTCCAGGGTTCCGCGTGAGCGCCTGAAGCCAAACTGGTGATCCGGGATCAAACCAGCCTCGTCCAGTACCGACAACACTCTACGTAAGAATATTCTTTCGAATATTTTAGAGACCGAGGCCAGTAACCTTATCGGACGTTAGAAGGCGAGATTGTCTTCAGGTTTGCCGGGCTTGGGTATTAATATAACCTCCGCACAATTCCAGCTGTTTCACCTATTGAATAATGCAGTAAGAATCTGTATGAACGGTGGGGGTAGCATCTTCAATGTCGTTCCGTCAATCCCATCTTGCCCCGGGGATTTGTTTGCATTAATGTTTTTGATTTCCAAGGCAATTTCCTCCTCGAAAACCAGTGGGATAGGATGACTGGGTTCACTAGGGATTTTAAGGGCTCTCATGGTGTCAGCGTTGTCCTGTGGTGAGCACCTCTCAAATGCCACGAAGGAGTTGTGTAAGTGCGTGGCAAAGGCCTCAGCTCTTTCTAGGTCAGATCGACACCAGTTTCCGCTTCCGTCCTTTACAAGCGCTGCTCGCTTTGTGGGCCTCTTTATGTGGCGCGTTACGTTCCATAAATTATGTTGCGAATATCCTGGCCGTAGAGTCTCGAGGAATGTGTCCAGAGCACTACTACGAAGAGTAAGAAGTAGCTCCTTGAGGTTTTTGGAAGCCCTGTTCAAAAGGTTTTTACCCCTGGGATTTTGCGTGTGGATCCATAAACGCCTAAGTCTCCTTTTTTCGGCAAGCATTGCATCCACTTCCGGGGTTCAAAGGTGCAAGTATCTAGTGGGAGTCTTATGGGTAGAGCTGGTCCTTGGCGAGGCGAACGCAGCTGCATTGGCAATTTCTCTGGTCAAGTCCTTAATGGAGCAATCAATGTCTTCTGTGGTGTTTAGCACACGATGCATTGTAATGGAGTTTAGCCATGTCTTGAATTTTTCAGGATCCGTGTTTTTTCTCCACAGCTTTCGGCATGGTGCTTTCTTTTCGACAGGAACATCGATTGAGAGCGAAACGGCGCTGTGGTCAGAAAGCAAGTCATCGTTGGCTCTACAGATGATCTTTGATGAGTCTATGCCGTTGGATATGGCAAAGTCCAGGATGTCAGGCTGCTTTGTTGAGTCTGTGGGCTAATAGGTGGGCTCACCTGTAGAGTGGCAGTTGAGTCCTCTGCGCTGGATGCATTCAAACAATGCTCGGCCTTTCGGATTTCTGATCCTGGAGCCCCACCACGAGTGTTTGGCATTAAAATCCGCACCGTTTAAGAACCTCGTTCCAAGGCTATCTAGCAACTGTTGAAATTCGTTGACTCCAACTCTGTGTTTAGGCGGTACGTAGGCCACGGCTATGTTGAGGTCTCCAAGTAGGCTGGTAAGTCTGATTTGGTCACATTGGACCCAGTCCTCGATGACAGGAAGCAGTTCAATATATTTAATGTCGTTCCTTATCAGAACTGCAGCTCCTCCACGAGCATTGCCGTTTGGATGGTTAGCCGGGTTGAGGTCATAGCCATTTATTTTGAAGTAGGATCTGGTGGTGAGGTGGGTTTCCGAAATGAGGAAGATATTTACATGGTTTGTCTTAGCGAAGTGCTCAACCTCTGGCCTGCTTTTGCACAGGCCGTTCGCATTCCATAAAGCTATATTTAGGTTTACTTGCAAAGTTTACCAACTAACGTGGCAAGCATGCTGGTCATCTGGGTGAAAATTTTATCTAGCATTCTTTCCATCATGGCTTCCATACGAGCTGCTAGGGCCTCAAGTGGAGAATCCTTCTCACTCTCTTGCGAGGGGCTGGAGCTATGTTGTTCCTCTCAAAATATTGGCATAGCTGCTATTAGGATTGACAAAAGCCGTGGAATCGATTCGTTGTCTGCTGGGATAGCCTTTTGCAATGTTTGGTGCCGTTAAGATCTTGACCTTCTTCTAGACACTACACCCTTTATACGACGCAGGGTGGTCACCGTTGCAGTGCAGGCAGCAGATGTAAGCGATAACACGCACTTACTAACTAAAGTATATGTGTTAGTGCGTTACCGTTGTTTTGCACCCGGCACGCAATATTGCGGCGATCAGCTCAGTGGCGTGATTGACTTACCCAATCACAGCGCAGTGTGCTGATAAGCATCGGTGGTTGTAACGGTGGTTGTTGCTGTTGTTGTTTGATTGTTGCGTTTGCGCAGTCCGTAGGCACGTCTGTACTCAATGAGTGTTCGATCGCCACTAAAACCTATACATGATAAGCAGTGTGTGCTTGTCTTATATGTGTTAGATCGCATATAGTAAGTTGTCAAATAATAATATACCATCGTAATTAATAATGCTTGCACAATTTGCTTGGCTACGGAAACATTAAGAGATTAGAAAATAGTGGAATTGGCCAAGGGCATATTTATATTCAAAATTAATTCCCAATTATCGCTTTTAAATCTTTTAGACGGCTGCTAGTCATTCGATGTCGGAAGACTCGGAAGACGGCAGTCTCAGTATACCCTGGTTAGAAAATTAACTAACATTGGTTTCAATTCTCTAATACAGGGAACAATCTTTGATAACAATATTAATTTATTGCGGTTGAAGGCTTTCTTTATTGTAATATTGTTAAAACACAAATATATGCAAAGTGGATAAATTATAAATTTATCATCAAAATGAAATAAATTTTTATTCAACTTATGTTGAATTTAAATAAAGCATGTGTGATAACGTTTTATATTAAGTAAGTGCAAATACAAAGATATTTTTGAACAAACAAAAAAGTTGTCAATTTTAACAAACGAACGTGAATGCTATTTAATTGTGGCCATATTCGTTTTTATATTTATAAAAATGTTTATTCAAATAATATAATGAGTTGTCGTGTATTTACATATAAGAAAATAAAAATAATATTTATGTGAAAATATTTATATTTTACACATAAAAAACAAACATTTTTCTGGTTGATCCTGACAGTAGTTCTATGCTTGTCTCAAAGATTAAGCCATGCATGTCTAAGTACACACGAATTAAAAGTGAAACCGCAAAAGGCTCATTATATCAGTTATGGTTCCTTAGATCGTTAACAGTTACTTGGATAACTGTGGTAATTCTAGAGCTAATACATGCAATTAAAACACGGACCTTTTGGAACGTGTGCTTTTATTAGGCTAAGACCAAGCGATCGCAAGGTCATTACACTGGTTGAACTCTAGATAACATGCAGATCGTATGTATGAATGTCTGCCCTATCAATTTTTGATGGAAGTATCTAGGACTACCATGGTTGCAACGGGTAACGGGGAATCAGGGTTCGATTCCGGAGAGGGAGCCTGAGAAACGGCTACCATATCTAAGGAAGGCAGCAGTCGCGTTAATAACCCACTCCCAACTCGGGGAGGTAGTGACGAAAAATAACAATACAGGACTCATATCCGAGGCCCTGTAATTGGAATGAGAATCCTTTAACACTTTAACACTTTAAATCCTTTAACAAGGACCTATTGGAGGGCTAGTCTGGTGCCAGCAGCCGCGGTAATTCCAGCTCCAATAGCGTAACTACGTTCGTAGTTGAACTTGTGCTTCATACGGGTAGTGCAACTTACAATTGTAGTTAGAACTATACCTTTATGTATGTAAGCGTATTACCGGTGGAGTTCTTATATATGATTAAATACTTGTATTTTTTTATATATTCCTCCTATTTAAAAACCTGCATTAGTGCTCTTCATCGAGTGTTATTGTGGGCCGGTACAATTACTTTGAACAAATTAGAGTGCTTAAAGCAGAATTCAAATGCCTGAATATTCTCTGCATGGGATAATGAAATAAGACCTCTGTTCTGCTTTCATTGGTTTTCAGATCAATAGGTAATGATTAATAGAAGCAGTTTGGGGGCATTAGTATTACGACGCGAGAGGTGAAATTCTTGGACCGTCATAAGACTAAGTTAAGCGAAAGCATTTGCCAAAGATGTTTTCATTAATCAAGAACGAAAGTTAGAGGTTCGAAGGCGATCAGATACCGCCCTAGTTCTAACCATTAACGATTCCAGCTAGAAATTGGGTGTAGCTACTTTTATGGCTCTCTCAGTCGCTTCCCGGGAAAGCAACGCTTTTGGGCTCCGGGGGAAGTATGGTTGCAAAGCTGAAACTTAAAGAATTTGACGGAAGGGCACAACCAGGAGTGGTGCCAGCGGCTTAATTTGACTCAACACGAGAAAACTTACCAGGTCCGAACATAAGTGTGTAAGACAGATTGATAGCTGTTTCTCGAATCTATGGGTGGTGGTGCATGGCCGTTCTTAGTTCGTAGAGTGATTTGTCTGGTTAATTCCGATAACGAACGAGACTCAAATATATTAAATAGATATCCTCAGGATTATGGTGTTGAAGCTTATAAAGCCTTCACTCATGGACGAACGCAAAAGTTGCCCGAACTTGATTATTTAGAGGAAGTAAAAGTCTTAACAAGGTTTTTGTATGTGAACCTGCGGAAGGATCATTATTGTATTAATGTATCCGTTTATAAAACAAATTTTAAATTCTCATAATGTATAGCAATATATGTTTAGAGTTATTGAAAATAACTTGGCAATGAAATAAAACTGCGTGCATATGTACTATAGTATGAATGCGTTGCCCAAATGTAATGTTCAATATTGTTAAATCAAAAAAGAGCATACATTGTATAAACGCAACAACCTGAAAGAACAATGTTGTACCTGTTTCCAGGTTAACGCTTTACACATGTCGATTATCATAAATAAAAGAATTGTAAAATATTTTCTTATGTCAAGCACCGTATTTTAACCGATTGTGTAAAACTAAGACATTTCGCAACATTGTTTAGGTATAAAAACTATTTTATTGAAGGAATTGTATTTTTAATTTCTTTCAATAAACAAATATGTGACGTAATGAAATAAACCAAAATTTGTATAACTCTAAGCGGTGGATCACTCGGCTCATGGGTCGATGAAGAACGCAGCAAACTGTGCGTCATCGTGTGAACTGCAGGACACATGAACATCGACATTTCGAACGCATATCGCAGTCCATGCTGTTATGTACTTTAATTAATTTTAGAGTGCTGTTTGGACTACATATGGTTGAGGGTTGTAAGACTAAATAAGTTGTCTTTCGAAATTTTCGAAATTTTAAGCATATGGTATATTATTGGATAATATGTGTTGTTAATGTTGTAAAACAATGCACACAATATATTCATAATATTGTTACGGACTGTTTTTTTTGTAGGGCCACACCGGCTGGCTCATCGGTACTCAGGGCGAGTATCGACCCAGGCCCACAGTCCGCACAATCGATACGTTCTATCGATACTATCGGGGAACTACACAACACTAAACAAACAGATGGGGAAATGCAGAAAAAAGGTAAATATTGCACAACAAAACTGGAAAAAAGGACACTAGCTGACATGGAGAGTAATAAATAACATCAAAACATAACAACACTAATCACGGATCCATCTTCTCCAAACAGGGCCACATCTGGGACCCTGGCGTACCCACCCTGCCTGAGATGACCACATCGACGTCATCTCCCTGGTGTTGGCCATCGCCAATGATGAAGTTCACCTGGTGGTGCTTCTCATGATTTCCCTCCCCCTAAGGATGATTAAATCAGCCGGACATGTCTTGTTCTTTCATGTACGTATAATTTCAATCAATTTCTTATTGTCTAACATATGTTTATTTTACATTTTATAATTGCTCGTTGACATGTTAATTGCATGTATAAACGCAGCGAACTAGAATGGATACCAAAATATATGTATATGTATATGTATATGTATATGTATATGTATATGTATATGTATATGTATATGTATATGTATATGTATATGTATATGTATATGTATATGTATATGTATATGTATATGTATATGTATATGTATATGTATATGTATATGTATATGTATATGTATATGTATATGTATATGTATATGTATATGTATATGTATATGTATATGTATATGTATATGTATATGTATATGTATATGTATATGTATATGTATATGTATATGTATATGTATATGTATATGTATATGTATATGTATATGTATATGTATATGTATATGTATATGTATATGTATATGTATATGTATATGTATATGTATATGTATATGTATATGTATATGTATATGTATATGTATATGTATATGTATATGTATATGTATATGTATATGTATATGTATATGTATATGTATATGTATATGTATATGTATATGTATATGTATATGTATATGTATATGTATATGTATATGTATATGTATATGTAAGTTAACAGTGCAGATATTCCCCCTTGACTCTCGTCGCCCTTGCGACGAGCAAGCTGCACATTCCAGCCGCCGTCGACGTTCATATTGCATACGGTGCAATTTGACCGCCACACGCTGCTGTTGTTTGGCCGCGTTGCAATTGATCGCGAGTTTGGGTCATCGCCCCGAACTTGCTGATATTAAGCAACAGCGGATATGGTGACTGCCTCAGCGTAGCCACTTCTTCAGCGGGAACGCTGACTCGACGTGCAGCCGGAACGTTGGGCTGTAATTGGGTCGTCGCCCCGAACTTGCTGATATTAAGCAACAGCGGATATGGTGACCGCTGCCTCAGCGTAGCCACTTCTTCAGCGGGAGCGCTGACTCGACGTGCAGCCGGAACGTTGGGCTGTAAGCGGACACCGCGGCAGCGACGCCGCCGTCAACCAAGACTTCGTGGGAAACAGAACGGGCCGGCGAGGGCAGAGCTTTGCGGACCGGCATTTGGATTAGACGTTAATGTTAAACTAAAACTTTCAATAAACGATTATAACGATTTCAACCTAAAGTCTTCTACACTTGGCGTCATTGGGATCTCATTTACAGCTAAAACAGCACACCCCGGATATCAACGATGTTTAGGTAACTTAGTCGGGTGCCCACAGGGCGCCCGGACTTAGAAGTCGGGCGCTCACAGGGCGCCCGGACTTAACTAGCGCCCGAGCAGGGACCCATCTATTAATAGGTGGGGACCTTACCTAATAGGTCGAACAAAAAATAAGAGACAAGTGTGTGCAGTGCAGTGTGTGTGACCAAAATGAAATAAGAAATTAAAAGGAAAAATTAGTGTGTAAGACAACTAAACCAAAAAAAATTAAAACCGAAAAAAATGAGCAACTACCCGCTGCGGAGGAGACGTTTCCTTAAATGCAAAGAGTGTTTTAACCCAAGTGTAATCGCGATCGTCAAATAAAACTTCCTGAATGGGACAATTTCAAAAAAAAAGACGATCGTGAGTGCAATTCAAAAAAATGAAGGGTTAAGACGCGATAAAACAAATCCACGAGCGCAAAAAAGTTGCTATAATTGTTAAATAACGCACCCGCTGCGGCGATCTGTCCGTCCTTAACTAGACGAGATTCGCGAGCGCAAGTGTTACTGTGAACCAAAAAAACAACAAACCCGCCGCGGTGATGACGCTATGAATCACGGGCGCAACAAAGGTTGGAAATAAATAATATAAACGATAACCGCTGCGGCAATTCGTTTGCGAGCGGCCCTCGAAATAAAAAAATAAAATATTAACGACAAAGACAAAGTGGTCAGTGGTAACTTACTAGATACACTCAGTGTTATCAGCACAAAAGAGTCGCCTAGTGAGTTGTGTGATAAACCGTACCCGAGTAGGCGAAATGCCAAAAAGGAGCAATACGGTCCACCATGCCCAAGACCGGATAAATTCGGAAAAAGAGAATTAGAACAAGAATAAACTCGAAAAAAGAAAAACCTAAGATTTAAAATAAAAAGGAAAAAAAGGAAAATTTAATTAAAATAAAAAAAAAATAAATAAAAAGGAAAAGGTCACGCTCGCACAACAAATCGCACACGCGCATTGATCACTTTTCTGAATTAAGTGATTATTTTATTTGCAATTCACTAAAGTCTTTTCTTATTCTCGTATAGAATTTGCAAATTGTGAGTGAGGCAACGCAACCAACAACCACACACTACCACAACCTACACTTAGAGGCGGAATAAGCCACACACAACAGAAAACTCGAACAAGGGTGAGTGAAACGATTTCCATAAAAAATATTAGACTTAAAATTTTCAAAAAAAAAGAGATAAAAATAGATAAATAAATTGGTGAATAAAAAGTTTTTATTTTGCATCTTATAAATTTTAAGAGGAGTTGCGATTAGATTCTGTCCAAGCTTCCAACCTCTTTCCTCTTCCTTTTACCTTGTTACCATCGAGTAATCATTGTCTTGTAGGGTTCGAAATGGAGGAAATTAAAGAAACCCTCACCAAGTTCGACACGACCTTGTCCGCGCTACTTAGCCAAATGGCCAATATTAAGGAAGATATAAAAAAGGTTAGCGACAAAGTCACAGTTTTAGAAAACGATCGCGAGAAAAACGCCCCGGTTGTCGCGCAACCCAAACCTCTGACACCGGCACGCAATGAATATGAGTTAAAAGATATAGCGACCTTGCCGGATTGCGTGAAGGAAATGCAGTCTTTTGAAGGCGAAGCTGACAATTTTGTTTCATGGATCGGTAGGGCCGAAGCTATCCTAAAGGATTATCAGATAATCAGGGAGAGACCGCTCTATCGGTCAATATTGTTGCACATTAGACAGAAAATAAGGGGAGGCGCAGAAACAGTGTTGCCACATATAACGTGTCTGACGACGACTGGCCAGAAATAAAGCGTATATTGACACTTCACTATGCTGACAAACGCGACTTGAGAACTCTCGAATATCAGATGGGGCAACTAACGCAGGGCGCAAAGACCTTAGATGCCTTTTATGCGGAAGTTAACAAGCATTTCTCTCTCATACTGGGTAACCTAAAAAACGGGGAACGAAGCCCAGAGGTCACTAGTGCTCTAGTGGAATCCTACAGGGATAGGGCATTGGACGTCTTTGTCAGAGGCTTGAACGGCGACACCTCCAAATTATTGGTAATCCGTAAGCCAAAGACCTTACCGGAGGCTTATGCCATTTGCTTGGAACTACAAAACGTGACTTCAAGGACTCATGTTCCCTATAGGTTCGCGCCACCTTCCCAGATGTATCGGCCCCCTGTAGGCGGTCCCAGATACCCATGGCCGTTCCACGCGAACCAGCCCACACCTAACGCCCAGCTTGCG
>JAWNND010000555.1:0-24853 GCA_035043265.1 Drosophila testacea
TTGTAAAGTACTTTCCAACCGGGGTACAGATCTCAGTCCGATTGGGTCCACTATTTACAAGAAATTTGTAAATATACTGGACGTGAAGGGAAAAGGCGGCTCTTCGGCACCTACGTCGGGCACGTGTTCCCCCTACTGGGCGCAATACACCTTCTCCGACTCTCCGCTATCAGCAGGTAGCTCCGGTTTGCAATCGGCAAAACCACCGTCTCTAGCACCAGGCGAGCGTTGCCAGTTTGCAACGTCGTCCCCATAGCACACCGGAAATCCATTACCTTATTACCTTTCTATTATTTGATCTTCAAGTCGCTCAAAATAACGCGGTGGCAAATAAAACTCTAGAAAACCATTTCTAAAATCTTCCCAAGGCTTGTTCCTCAACCCACATGTTTGGAACCAGCGCGAGGCCCTATCTCAAACACTTCGGACATAACCCCAGGCATGCGCTCCAGGTCAATACCGTGGGCGACGGCTCGCTCTTCTAGAGTCTCAATAATAGTCAATGGGTCAGCCTTTCCGTCATATCTCATACCCCATTTGCGGACTTGTTCTGCCACTCCCTTGGGGCCTTGGCCTCGCGGTAAACTGATGATGAACCGGGGGATCATGCACTGACCCTACTCTGATATCGGGTACTACCCGCGAACCCTGGGTTACCGCCTGGCTTGTTAAGGCGGCCTGGGAATCGTGAAGATGAACACTCCTCAGATCCGACTCCGATTTCTGATGGAGGCGGGCGCCCATGTGAGGCTTACTGCAACCGGCTAAGGGTTCCAACAATTTCGCGAACCGCGCCTCGTGCTCGGCCAACCGAGCCCATGTCTCAGGTGAATGGCCACCGTCCTGGACAAATTTGCATAGCCGCTTACGCAAATCCTCCAGTCGGCCTTCTCTGTCGAGCCCGAACTCTTGTGCACACCCACACCCGGATTTTGGGACTCACCTGTTTCCACCATCGTATTATTATTTTTTTTTTTCCTCTTCCTTGCTGTACTCGCCTTCCGGGCTTCTCGTCTTTCTGTTCAATTTTTCTCCTTCCTTTTGTTTTATTTTATTTATTTTATTATATATATATTTTTTTTTCCCCGGTTTATCTCTCCCGTTTCGTGTCACTGGCCTACGGCCCACTAAGCACCAAAATTTTGCTTATGATTTTTGGCCTTAGGCCCACTGTACAATCCAAATATTTTGTTAACAATTATTGGCCTTCGGCCCACTGTACATAAGCAAATATATTTCGAGAGAAATTATTGGCCTTCGGCCCACTGTTCATCCAAAAAAAAAATGCTTTGTTGGTATTTATTGGCCTTCGGCCCACTGCACAATCCGAAAAATATTTTAGGGGTAATTATTGGCTTTCAGCCCACTGTTCACCCAAAAAATATTTTGGGAGTAAATATTCGTATATTCTTATCGGCCGTCGGCCCACTGTTCACTAGTAAAACTTTATCTGCACTTGCTTGGCCTCGGCACCCTGTATATTTTTTTTCTCCGCCTTTGGTCCACGTTTCGCACTGTACTTTTTCTTTCACCAACGCGTGACCCTTTTTCGGGCAAATCCGCACTTCGCGAGACTTCTGCAACGAACTGCGTAATAGACGACGGCGTCTCTGCCCTACGCGACGTCGCACACTGGGGTGAGAGACCCCAAAAACGACGATTAATTCAAAATACAAATTTTGGAGTTGCGGAATCAAATTAACATGTGGTCAAAGAAGATAAAATTCTGCATTATGGAGTGAACAAATTATGGCTCTATGTCTAATAGAAACCCTGTAATGTGACGCCAAAGTTGAAACTTTGTGTTTTCGTTTTTTGAAATACGAAAAAATTATATTTTTTGTCACTTTTGATGACGAATTTCGCGTAAAAAATTAGCAAAAAAGAATTTTTAAAAAATGGAAACAATAAATTTGAATCCTTAACAATTTTCCTAAATTTTTTTGAATCGAAAATTTTTAGTAATTATATGGAAAAAAATTTAAATAAAAAGTACTTGTGAAATTAGAGGTATTTTTATCTTTAGATAGGCAAAAGTTGCTTCAAACGTAACCAAACGTAACCATTCTTTCTTTATTAAATTTGTTACATATCTGTCTAAGTGCCCTCCAAAGGGTTTTGCGCCCCGTTTTGCCCCAAGAGAGTTATTTAAATTCAAAGTTGCGCGGAAAATCACAAAACAGAGTTGCTTTTTAATTTTTAAGTGGTGGCTGTTTCGGTCAGCTGTTTTTGTCAGCTGTTTTGGTCAGCTGTAAGCTGTCTGTCAATTGTCATTAGCAAGACAAAGTATAAGATCAACTTTAAGCTCAGCTTTAATTATTAAATTTATTTTATTGTGAAATGGAAAGCGAAGTAAAGTGTATGTACTAGTGTATGTTACTCTAATTAACAGTGAACGTCTAATTGTGATCCACGTCATTAGATAAAATATATGTGTCTATTAAATTTGTAATAAATAGTATGCTTATAATTGTGTTTCTCGTCTTTAGCTAGGGTGTTTGTTTGTGGCCGGTAAATATATGTTTCAACATATGTTACAAAAGATTTTAGCTTACCTATATCATTGCATTTTTACGAACACTATTTTAGATCTTGCAAATTCAAACGAATTCACTCGCCTTCAACTATATGAAATAATGAGTGACAGCGGCCAAACAAATTATACAGACAAGTTATCTTTTTTATCCGAATATGTGAGGAATCTTGTTAAGCCATCAGATGATGATGTAGTGGAATTCGAGCGCGAAATGGATGATTTTATCCGTGGGTTTAAGTCTCGATGGATAAGATCAAGTCGGACACACAGTCGATTTGTAATTACCTATACGGATTGGTTAAACTCAAAGATTTCTTTTAATTCAAGAATGTCAAAGCGCGGCCGAAAGGAACTTTCTTTTGAGGAATGTGGAGTTGCTGCAAAATTAAAAAAAACACAATCTTTAAGAGACAGCATTCCTTTGCCAGAACTAGCTTTTGCAACGCAAACCCAATTGAGGAAATGTGGTAATGTTAATGCGTCTAAAATAGTTATGGCTGTGGCTGTTTCTTCCCCAATAACTGCGACGAGCTACAAGAAAATCATTGACAAAAGTTTGGAGATCACTATGCTGTCTAAAGAAGACGCGTTGGCTGTGTTGGTTGATGCAAAGTTGTCCAGGCATCAATATAACATTATTCGAAACTCAGCACCAGAAAAATTTCCATCGTACACAATAGTTCAAAAAGCAAAGCAGGATTGTTACCCACATAAGTCAGACATCACCATAAGCGAATCTGAAGCTAAAATAAAGCTTCAGGCTCTTCTTGATCTCACAGCTCAACGTTTAATTTTGCTTCAGGATTGTGTTATTAATAACACAGAATTCAATAAGGAGCATCTTACACTCATTTCAAAATGGGGGTTCGATGGAAGTTCGGCTCACAGCTCTTACAAGCAAGCCTTTTATGGTCCGGAATGTAGCGATTCCTCAGTTTTAATAACATCAATTGTACCTTTAAGACTTGTGTACAAGAGCAAGGTACTTTGGCAAAATCCAAGACCATCGTCTACAAGGTATTGCCGACCACTCAAAATTGCCTTTATCAAAGAAACTACAATTGTTTCACTGCAAGAAAAAGATAGAGTAATGGCTGAGATCGAACACCTAACAATGTCAAAGGTATGCTTAGGAGATAAACACATTGAGGTCAAACATGAATTGATTCTTTCAATGATAGATGGAAAGATTTGCAATGCATTAACGCAAACCACTTCGACACAAAAATGTTATTTGTGTGGTTCCACCAGCAAAGATTTCAACGATATTGATCGGATGATAAGATCAAAAATTGTTACTGAGAACCTGCAGTATGGTATTTCAGTCTTGCATGGCTGGATTCGATTTTTCGAGTGCCTCTTGCATCTTGCATATAAGTTGCCAATAAAAAAATGGCAAGCCAGATCTAAAGAAGATAAAAATATTGTTCAGCAGACCAAAAAAAAAATTCAAGATTTATTTAGATCTGAGACAGGGCTAATTATAGATGTTCCAAAGCCCGGTTTTGGGAGTTCCAATGATGGCAACACCGCGCGACGATTTTTTCAAAATGCAGAAGTTTCGGCGAAAATTACTGGGGTCGATCTCCAGCTAATAAAAAGGTTCCATACCGTTATGGTTGTCGCTGCATCAGGCCACGAGGTTAACCTGCAATCATTCCAAGAGTACACTCATGAAACTGCTAGGTACTTTGTGAAGTTGTATCCGTGGTATTATATGCCACCAACGATACACAAATTCTTGATTCACGATACTGAAATTATTTCCAACGCCTTGTTACCAATTGGCCAACTCTCAGAAGAAGCTCAAGAAGCTCGGAACAAGGATTTCAAAAAGTATAGAGAGTGCTATTCGAGAAAAATGGATAGAATTAAGAGCAACCAAGATATTTTGAATATGTTTTTAATAAGCTCAGATCCAATAATATCCTGCAAACGGAAGTTACCGAAAAAAAAATTGAACACATTCCCAAATGAAGCTTTGTCTCTTTTAAAAGCCCCAGAATTAAATGAAATCGAATTAAATGAAACTGAAGAAAGCGAAACTGATATCGAGTCCGATTAATGTACATATTATTTAATTTTTTTTAATTATAAATTTTGTTATTATTAAAAAACTTTGAATTATTTATAACCCGTTTTTTATTTCAAAGAAAAAAAATTTTCATGCATTTTTAGTACGTTTTTTCTATGGAAGATATATTATATAGTCAACCGATTCTTATTATTCTTCATGAATAAAGTCTACATGGGTATATAATAGAAAAGGGAAAATTTCAGTGTTGAAAATAATGAAAGTGCTATTTTTGCTGTGAAAAAACCGAATATTAGGAAAATTGTCTAAAAAAAAAATTTAAAAAAAAAATATACTCAACGGAATACTCAAAAGTTAATGATTTGTACTTTTATTGATCTAATAAAAAATAAAAAATTATAACATGGCCAAATTTTTGGACGGTTGAATTAATCGTCGTTTTTGGGGTCTCTCACCCCAGTGTAAGATCTGCTGGCGCCTCGGTACGTGTGAGCGCGCTCGTGGCTCGGCTGATCGTAAGTCTGTGAACGCGTGTGTGTGCGTACTGTTCTGAGTTCCCCCCTTCCCCTTTTTTTTCTCTTCTTTCTTTGTCGACGCTGCTTCGCTTTCGGCGCGTGTCGCGTCAAAAAAAAAACGCAATAATGCAGGGTATGGCGGGGTTTGTCCGACTAAAGGGTAACTTCTACTAATGCCCTATTTATTTATTTGCCTACAGCCTTACATTTGTTTGGGTACAGCAGTGGGTTTTTATGCCACGACTATACCACGCCCTTTTCACACCTCCAGCGTCCCTGCTCGGGCGCCACTTGTAAAGTAGTTTCCAACCGGGGTACAGATCTCAGTCCGATTGGGTCCACTATTTACAAGAAATTTGTAAATATACTGGTCGTGAAGGGGAAAGGCGGGAAATGTTCGGCTGTGTGGGCATAAAAATAAATACTAACACCAATATTTAATGTCTAACTACAACCACACTATTACGTGGGACTTCCCTACGGAGTTCGCAGCTGCACAGGGTATCAAACGGCGCATCACGGACTGTCCGTTAGGGGCGCTAACTACTGTTACTTGCCGGGATTACTCACGCGGCCAACGGGACTCTATGGTCCCTGATTACCTTGGAGTCGGTTGTGTACAGGCCCTTAATGCCATCGTTCACCCATGGCTCCTGTACAAGTGCTAGCCCGAGATCTTGTTTGGTGAACATCCTGGCTAGGACGGTCGAGGCCGCCTTCGCGTGGTGGATGTTCATCATCATCCTCGGCCAGATCTTCTGGAACCTCAGATGGACCTACATCTTGCGTCATGGGCTCGTTGGTGGGTGGGGGAGATTTCAGTTCGAGGGCGGATGCCCTCTTCTCCTGTGCTGCCTTCGCCTTCTTAAGTCCACTGACGGGAATAGTCCCGTAGCGGAAGTAGAGTTGATGCCACTTTGTGACAATCTCCTCTCTGGCCATCTCATCGATACCGATGACAAGGAGTGCCCCGCCTCCTTCGTTCCTTCTCGACACAACTCTCCATGCCTCCGTCTCCATCTTGGTCTGGTTACTCAGCATAACCAGCAAGTTATCGGTTGCCCGATCTGCGCTTCTCGGACAAAAGATTGTAATAGTATGGGGCGACGGAATATTGTCTCCCATCCTGAAATCAAGGGGCACGCCCTTCCAAGAGCTTAGTCTTGGTGCTACGGTCGTCAGCCAGTCCACTGTGTCCTCATCCTCACAGTCGATCACCAGGTGACCTACCCGGAAGTGGATGCCAGCGAAGGCGACCGCAGTGCCCCATCCTGTGACGGATATTTCATCCATGATGGATTCCTCAAGCACGGATAAATCCCCGTGACTGAGAATTACCTGAGGATAGTCTGCAGGTAACACGGCCACCTTAACCTTCTTTGCAATCGTGGCATACGATGCACGGGGTTCGGTGGGTGCTGAGGTCGAGGGCTCCTTAGACAGCGCAGCTTGTGCCTGGTGCTGCACATATTCTTTTGGGAGTGCCCGTGGGAGGGGTCAGCGTGCTGCTGGACCTCTTCGGGGCCGGCGTCAGTGCTGGTGTTGCTGCTGCTCGCGGCTCCTTTGCCTTTTCTAAGGCCTCCAAAGGGGGCAGCCCTGGCTAAGGTACCTCAGATACCCTTGAGCCGCACAAGTTGCGCCTGTTGGGGTCGTCCAACCCACCTGGCTGTCCCCTCGCTGGCAGTAGCGCATCCTTCTTCTTCTGGCGCTGCTGCTCCTGTCGCCTATCAGCTGTTAGCATGGGGCGCATCGGTCGGGATGGTCCGGCCGTGCTCCCATGCGAACTTGCTGAGGCGCTGCTTTGACGCGGGTAGGGCCGCGTCTGTAGTTGACCACGTGTGTGGCCTTGCTGTGCTCTTGGAGCACTTCTGCCTGCTGCATTGCGTTGTGGAGGATGGTCTACCACAATAGGCCGTTCCCTGTCAAGGGAACGCTCTTCATACTGTCTTGCGACACTCGCCGCTGGGAGATCCTGCGGAATTTTAAATTTATTGTTGTGCTTCATAGTTTGTTGGACCCACGAGAAGCGAAACAAGGGACAGGTCCACCCGAGCAGAGGCTCGCATGCCCGGGTAAGGCTGGTTAGAACAGACGGTCGCCACTTGTCTGAGCCCACCGTTCGCGACTGAGCTATTTTTAGACCCGGGCCCCCAGCCAAGCTGACTCTCGGCACGGTCCGAATAACACACTTAGTCCGGCCCGGGATGAGATGTAGGGGTAGGATAGAGGTAGGTAATAGTGAGGGATTTTGAGGGGTGTGTGAGGCAGTTGTTGGAAGGCGGCAACACAAACACCTTGTCGATATGATGGTCGGTATCATATCCGCTGTTTGTCCGGGGCTGTCTATTCACGAGAAGTCTCGCTATTCAACAGCTAACCTTCTTGAGAACAAGAGGGCCGTTCGCTATCCGCAACCCGCGACCCGCCTGGTGGCCTCAGCTAAGCCCCCTCTGAACCATCTCACCAGTTCTTTGGACCAGGTCATATAGTTTAGCACAAAATTTTTAAAACTGACCCTCAAAAAATTGAAACAATAAGGAAATAACCTCCCCCAACTAACTTAAGGGAATTACGAGGTTTTCTTGATTTAACCGGTTATTATAGGAAGTTTGTAAACAATTATGCGGCTATAGCTAAGCCACTTACTCAATGCTTAGAGGGACACAATGGTATGGTTTCCAAACATATGTCTAAAAAAACGGAAATAATATTAGACGAAAATGCTATTGCAGCCTTCAAAAATCTAAAAGAACATTTAGTTGCCAAAATTGAGTTAACTCTACCAGACTATTCGAAAAAATTTGCTGTTCTTTCTCAAGAAAAAAAACCAATCACTTTCGTATCAAAAACATTTAATAAAACAGAACGAAATTACGCCACAAATGAAAGAGAATTATATGCCATAGTATGGGCATTAAAAAATCTTAGAAATTATTTATATGGCGTTACAGACTTAGAAATTCAAATAGATTATCAGCCACTTTTTTTCTCGGTTTCTAAACGAAACCCAAATTCAAGTATAGCGCAAGCTAACTTTGGCGCGCCAAAGTTTGGATACCCTTGCAGTGCCCTGTGTAAGCCGTCAGATTTTTTACAAAATTTGTTAAATGTTGATTTTGAACCGATCGATCCTATGGCAGCCATATGATATAGTAGTCCGATTTACACCAAATTTGGTCAGCGTGTTTAGAACATAATCAAACACACAATGCGTATATTTTGTTGAGATATTTTGAGAAACAAAAAAGTTTTTCATACTAAATGTTGTTTTCGAACCGATCGTTCCTATGGCAGCTATATGATATAGTAGTCCGATTTACACCAAATTTGGTCAGCCTTGTTAAAACTTAATCAAACACACAATGTGTATATTTGGTTGAGATATTTTGAGAAGCAAAAAAGTTTTTCATACTAAATGTTGTTTTCGAACCGATCGTTCCTATGGCAGCTATATGATATAGTAGTCCGATTTACACCAAATTTGGTCAGCCTTGTTAAAACTCAATCAAACACACAATGTGTATATTTGGTTGAGATATTTTGAGAAACAAAAAAGTTTTTCATACTAAATGTTGTTTTCGAACCGATCGTTCCTATGGCAGCTATATGATATAGTAGTCCGATTTACACCAAATTTGGTCAGCGTGTTAAGAACATAATCAAACACACAATGTGTATATTTTGTTGAGATATTTTGAGAAAAAAAAAGTTTTTCATACTAAATGTTGTTTTCGAACCGATCGTTCCTATGGCATCTATATGATATAGTTATCCGATCCGGCCGGTTCCGACATATGTACTGCGTGCAGCAAAAAGACGGACCTATACCAAGTTTCATCAAGATAGCTTCAAAACTGAGAGACTGGTTTGCATAGAAACAGACGGACAGACGGACATGGCTATATCGACTCAGCTCGTCGCCCTGATCAAGAATATATATACTTTATGGGGTCTGTGAGGCTTCCTTCAATGCGTTACACATTTCGTGACAAAATTATAATACCCTCTGCAAGGGTATAAAAATGAAAAGATGGCATGCTTTCATAGAAGAATTCTCTCCCAAATTTATAAACCAGGATCAACAAATGTTGTCGCTGACGCTTTATCAAGAATAGAAATTCATCACATTTACAATGATATTAATCAAATATCCGATGAAGATCTTTCATCCGACAACGAAACTATTCATTCTGCTGATAGCAATTACACAAATGTAATAGAAGAAACCACCAAACCATTGAATCAATTTAAACAACAACTTCTAATTTTAAAAAACAGATTTACAATTCACGAAAAATTGGAAGTATTCAACAAAACTAGACATATCATTGAGTATGACACAGTAGAAAACTTAATTAACATACTCAAAGAATTTATTCAACCTAACCTCACTACAGGAATCCATTGTTCATTTGAAGATCTTTACGAAATACAAAACACTTTAAAAAATACTTTTACTAATAAATTCCTTTTTACGAAAAAATTTGTCCAAGATATCATTAACAAAAACGACCAAGAAATTATAATCGAAGAAACACACGCGCGTGCGCACAGGGGTTTCGATGAAAATCTTAAACAGATTCTTAAATATTATTATTGGCCAACGTTATATAAAAATCTTAAGCAGCATGTTCGAAATTGCGAAATATGTAATAAAAACAAGTATAACAGACATCCAAAACAAATTCCTATTTCCGAAGCACCAATTCCAGAGAGAGAGGGTGAACAACTTCATATTGACATTTTTTACGCGGAAAAATTAACTTTTTTAACTTGCATAGACGCATATTCTAAATACTTAGTGATAAAAGAAATCACAAATAAATCAGACATGGCAAATAAAATATTAGAATTAATCCAAATGTTTCCTTTTGCTACATCCATCATGATGGACAATGAACCCAGCTTTTCATCAGCACAATTTAAATCTACAATGTCTCGTTCGGGTATAACTATTTATTATGCAGATCCCAGACACAGCCTTACAAATGGCCAGGTCGAAAGAGCCCATTCAACACTAATCGAAATTTCCCGTTGTATTCAAGAAGAATTCAATATAATTGACTATTCTGAAACTATTTATCGCGCAGTTAAAGAGTATAATGACACTATCCAATCAACAACAAACCAAAAACTATGTGAAATTTTGTTCAATAAAATAGAACACACAAATATGTCACAAAAACTAAAATCAGCACAGACCAAAATGTTAGAGTATCATAACGAAAAAAGACAACCAAAAAATTATCAAGTAGGAGACATCATTTACGAAAAGAAATTCGGCGAACGAAATAAACTACGGCCAAGGTATAAAAAACAAGTAGTTAAAGAAGTAGCATGTATATTTTGTACGTTTTGTTCGGCTTGTTGCCACTAATCGCTTCCGATATCATTAACTATTCCAACGATGACTACGTGTTATTGGAGGATACAGACAACTTTCTACTCTATGAAACATTCGGGGAAGTCTTCCATGTTACAAACTTAAGTTTTTACAAGGAAATTTTTGAACAAGAGTTAAGTTTTTTAGACCCAGTACTTTAAAAAAGTACAAATGGGTCTATTAAGTTTGTGCAAAAAAAATGTGCGTAACAGGCAGAAGGAGGCGTGGCAGACCCCATAAAGTATATATATTCTTGATCAGCATCAACAGCCGAGTCGATATAGCCATGTCCGTCTGTCTGTCCGTCTGTCCCTTTTTTGAACACCTATATCTCAGAGACTAAAAGAGCTAGAGCCACCAAATTTGGCATGTACGTTCATCTGTAGCTTTCATTAAACGAGTTTGTTTTAGATTTTTGCCACGCCCCCCTCCGCCCCCGTAAATTTCAAACAAAATTTCAAAGTCGAATAACGAAAGCTCCTTTAATGCTAGCGATATGATTTTTGGCATTCATGATAAACTCTATAGTCCAATCCTGTCCTGAAAGTTTTTTCCGGATCGAATAATAAACGGATAGTATACGGCTGTTCAAAATTTCGAAAATATGAACACCTGGATCTCAGAGACTATAAGAGCTAGAGACACCAAATTTGGTATGTAGGATCATCCACATCTACCATTGATCAAGTTTGTTTTAGATTTTTGCCACGCCACCCTCCGCCCCCGGAAATTGAAACACAAAATTTCGAAGTCGAATTAAAGAAATCCCTTTAATGTAAGCGCCTTGATTGTTGGTATATATAATATACACTATGATCCAAACCAGTCCAGAAAATTTCATTCCAATCGGATGATAAACACGGAAGTTATTCAACTAACAATTCTACAGGCAAAAGGAAGAAGAAGAGACGCCAGCGACCTCTGTGTTTATTAACTTCGTAGTGGCGCCATCTATTGTTTGGTACGCATTATTGAAGAACAATCAATAGTGAACGCTTTGCACTCAAAAAGTACTGGGTCTCCTACTGTCGAGCTTGCTCCACTGTAGCTTACTGTATTTTTTAAAGAAAGAAACAGTACAATAGACTGGGAAATCACAATGGAATTAAATTTAATAAAAAACCTTTTATCCGAGCTCATGCCTCATAACAGGTTAAAACGCAGTATTAACGAATTAGGCACTATTTTTAAATGGATCACAGGAACTCCAGATCACGATGACATAATAACAACGCAAACTAAAATTAACGAATTAATACAGAACAATAATAAGCAAAACCAAATTAATTCTGCAATTTTTAAGGAAGTCACAAAAATTACTAACTTACTGAAATATCTTAAGTTTAAAGCAGTATTTACACTCAGATCAAAAAGAAATCGTCAAAAATCTGGTTTTTTCTCTCCGCTAACAGAATATTAGTATTTTGTTATCTATATACGTCTTCGATATCGATATACGTGTTATCTACGCTGTTATTGTGGCCGCTTTGTATAAATCAGGTGTTGTTGCTGCTCATAAGCAAAACAAATTTAATGCTGCTACTTTTAAATGAAATAATAATATAGCCGCTTTCTGGCCTGATGATACATTATAATTATATAATATATTTATTTTGTTAGGCACATCATTTTAATTAAATTAAATAAAGCCTATTTAACTTGTTTGGTCCTTATGACCTTTGAAAATCTGCGGTGTTAAAGCAGTGACCTCCAATTAAACGTCGTCCTCACACCACATTTTCCGCAAATTTAACTATTCAAAAGGTCATAATTTCATCATTCTCTGATGAAATAAGGGGTGGAGGCTTATTTCATTACGGCAAAATGAAATGGCCCGTAAACTGTGATATGTTAAGTCTAACAGTGCCATTTTGAGTTTAACAGAACGGCAGGCCCTTACGTTATGAAACGTAACGAGAAGTGTGAACCAACTTTAAAATGAAATATAGCGCAAGCTAACTTTGGCGCGCCAAAGTTTGGATACCCTTGCAGTGCCCTGTTAAAGCCGAAAGACTTTTTACAAAATTTGTTAAATGTTGATTTTTAACCGATCGTTCCTATGGCAGCTATATGATATAGTAGTCCGATTTAAACCAAATTTGGTCAGCCTGTTTAATACTTATTCAAACACACAATGTGTATATTTGGTTGAGATATCTTGAGAAACAAAAAAGTTTTTCATACCAAATGTTGTTTTCGAACCGATCGTTCCTATGGCAGCTATATGATATAGTAGTCCGATTTACACAAAATTTAGTCAGCCTGTTTAAAACTTAATCAAACACACAATGTGTATATTTTGTTGAGATATTTTGAGAAACAAAAAAGTTTTTCATACTAAATGTTGTTTTCGAACCGATCGTTCCTATGGCAGCTATATGATATAGTAGTCCGATTTACACCAAATTTGGCCAGCCTGTTTAAAACTTAATCAATCACACAATGTGTATATTTGGTTGAGATATCTTGAGAAACAAAAAAGTTTTTCATACTAAATGTTGTTTTCGAACCGATCGGTCCTATGGCAGCTATATGATATAGTTATCCGATCCGGCCGGTTCCGACATATGTACTGCGTGCAGCAAAAAGACGGACCTGTACCAAGTTTCATCAAGATAGCTTCAAAACTGAGAGACTAGTTTGCATAGAAACAGACGGACAGACGGACAGACGGACAGACGGACAGACAGACGGACATGGCTATATCGACTCGGCTCGTCGCCCTGATCAAGAATATATATACTTTATGGGGTCTGTGAGGCTTCCTTCAATGCGTTACACATTTCGTGACAAAATTATAATACCCTCTGCAAGGGTATAAAAACGGGAAAAAAATATTCGCTGTTTTTTTTATATGGAGTTTTTCATTTCCACGGCGTTTTGAGGCCAGTGTAAATACTGGTTAAGTGTAAATACTGGTAATTTTTTAGGTTTGGACTTTAGTGTTTATTATATATAGCAAAAACCAAGACGCTAGCATCAAAGGTGCACTTGTAATTCGACTTAGAATCAATGGGATCAATGGGAGATATAAATGAACCTACATGCCAAATTTGGTGTCTCTAGCTCTTATAGTCTCTGAGATCTAGGCGACACAAAAGGGACAGACAGACAGACAGACGTGGGGTCTGCCACGCCTCCTTCTGTCTGTTACGCACTTCTTTTGGACAAACTTAATAGACCCATTTGTACTTTTAAAAGTACTGGGTCTAAAAATAAGCCAATGGAAATTATAACTAATGGTGCTATTTTAGTAGCATGCACAAATTGTATTAACGAAACTTGGCTTACAGGCACTTATCTTGTTACCTTTAAATCCATAGTTATTATTAATAACATCACCTACATAAATTAAAAGAAACAATCCAAATTATGTAAAACACAACAAGTTTACAAATTATTTAATAACCGAATATCAACCTACAAATAACACTGAATTACAATTAGAAAACATTAATATTTTATCCAAAATTGTTGTTAAACTAGAAAGTAATCATTCAAGAATCACATTTATATTAATTTTAAAAATTTTTATCTTTATTATGAGAATTCTTTTTAAAATATTATCTCGCAGTAAACCCAAACCCCATTAATTTGCTAGAATCAACATTTTCAAGTAATCAAAATGACAAAAACATACAAACCGCGGAATTGGAGCTCAACTTATTAAACAAATTAAATGGTCAAATTGAATCTTTATTAAAAAACCATTAAGAATCGGGGACGCTTCATTTTAAGAAAGGTGGGAGTTATCGCCCAGCTCTAAAAGCATTTCTTATTGGAATTATAAACAACTTTGCAATCATCACATAAGCTAATGCGCAGCTGCAGATACCATATTAAACCCTACCAGATCACTTAACGTAAAGTAAACAAAGCGTAATTGAAATCCAATATCAAAGCCCAATCAGATCCGTTTACGTAAACAGGAAATCTTCTGCGCAACTCCTAACGTAAACATAATTATTGCACAATACAGTTTCTCATTGCATCAGCCGCTCTCTCGAGCTATCAAGCTCTCAAAAGAAGCTTTGGGATAAACCTAGCTGACTTGCAGCATAAGTTCAATATTGTATTTTAGTTTTATATTTGGTATCAAGTCGGAGGCATTTAGCATCCACAAAATATAAATAAATTTTTTTTCAATTCGCGTTCTCGAATTGGTTAATTTGCATGCCAAATGGTTCGGTTCGCTTGCAATCCAGCGATATGGAAACATATCAAAGATTGCAATCGAACTGCATCATGGACGATGTGGAGTCGCACACACCAGAAACGTAGCGAGCGTGGCTGCCATGTGGTCATAAAACGACTCCATCGTCCACGGAGTGAAATGGGTCTAACAAGAACTCTTGCCAATGGGATTCAATCCACGCTACGTCAGGGTCATTCAAGATCGATTCGCGGGACGGCCAAAGGATGTGTTCCAAGTCGAGCTTGAACCCACCACGGATGGCAAGAATGAGAGAATTCTCAATTTAAAGACAATTGGCAACCAGGAGGATCCGGCCCAGTGTCACAGATGCCAAGCGTTTGGGCATACGCGTAACTATTGCCATAGAGAATATGTTTGCCTGAGATGCGCTGGACGGCAAATGACCAGGTCGTGCCCCAAGCCAAGGGACACACCTGGCACATGTTCCAACTGCAATGGGGCCCACATTGCCAGCTACAGGGGATGTAGGGTGTTCAAAGCTGAACAGCGCAAATTGGCATAAATAAGGCAAGGGGAAAAGTAGCCAATTTATTACAAGGAGAAGGAACAATTCTCAAGTCCTTGATGCAACCGCCAATAAGACGCCATACAAATCGTAAAAGCACACAGCATCGCCATTACAATAATAAGCAGCAGCAACAACAGCAGCAGCAAGAACAGCAGCCAAATCAGCAGCAAAAACAGCAGCAGCCATATCAGCTGCAAAACAACAACAAATATACAGAGGTAGTCAATAGTATTTACACAAAATTAGTTTTGTTGGTTTTTTAAAAAACCATAAAAAATATAAGAAAATATAGCGCAAGCTAACTTTGGCGAGCCAAAGTTTGGATACCATGCAGTGCCCTGTGTAAGCCGTCAGATTTTTTACAAAATTTGTTAAATGTTGATTTTGAACCGATCAATCCTATGGCAGCTATATGATATAGTAGTCCGATTTGCACCAAATTTGGTCAGCCTGTTTAAAACTTAGTCAAAGACAAAATGTGTATATTTGGTTGAAATATTTTGAGAAACAAAAAGTTTTTCATACTAAATGTTGTTTTCGAACCGATCGTTCCTATGGCAGCTATATGACATAGTAGTCCGATTTACACCAAATTTGGTCAGCCTGTTTAAAACTTAATCAAACACACAATGTGTATATTTGGTTGAGATATCTTGAGAATCAAAAAAGTTTTTCATACTAAATGTTGTTTACGAACCGATCGATCCTTATGTTATAGTTATCCGATCCGGCCGGCTCCGACATATGTACTGCGTGCAGCAAAAAGACGGACCTGTACCAAGTTTCATCAAGATAGCTTCAAAACCGAGAGACTAGTTTGCATAGAAACAGACGGACAGACGGACATGGCTATATCGACTCAGCTCGTCGCCCTGATCAAGCATATATATACTTTATGGGGTCTGTGAGGCTTCCTTCAATGCGTTACACATTTTGTGACAAAATTATAATACCCTGTGCAAGGGTATAAAAAAGATACAAAATAAATACATTATTAGTATATAGTCTCTCTTATCATGCCCCACTAATAATTATGGAACTTCTTTGCAGATCATAGCTTCATTGATACTGCATTTAAATTATTAATTATACACATCCTAAGCAAGATTCTTAGGGTCAATACGCTGCCAGAGGCGAGCACATATGTTACTATATGTATACACTTGCAATTTACGGCGTCTAAAAGCTACAACAGAAGAATCCCATGGCGAAGACTACAACTACGGCAATTTTGGAGCTTGCCAATACAAATTAAATGTCATACTCTCTGGGTTAAGAGTCACATTCCGTGGCTCTGACAGCGGCGAGGGAGACATAGCCATGTCAATTTGACAGCGCAACTCCAATGCGCTTCATGGGTCGCCACCAAATAAAATAATTTCAAAAGGCCCTTATTAGGGCTATGGTGGCCACTTCATTCACATGTGGCATCATCCGGTACCACTCCGCTACGGCAGCCCAAATCCACCCTTGGGGCATGGCCAATCCACAGGCGACACACACGGGTTGCCTCCAATCACCTCGCAGCCAAGAAAACTTTGCCGGCAGCATCCAGCAGCAGCAATAACAACACCAACCGAGCCACTAAATGCGACGAGGGAATTAGGTCACCCAAGCAGCAACAAAACAAAAAGGCGCATCCATTATTGACGTCCCACTTACCTGACGAGGAGTAGAAAAGAAAAAGAAAAAAGTTAGTTAATACTCCATAAGTTAGAAATTAAGACAACGCAGACAATATTGCACTATGACTCACCTGATATTTTTGATAGCCAATATCCAAAAATAGTTAGATGGGGTTCCCTTTGCATACTCTGCGTGGCCATCTCCTCCTGACCTTATACGACTTTATCTAAACGGAAGGAAAAATTAAAATGTCATTAAAGAAAAATTTGTGAAAGTCAAAAAAAAACATTAATCTTACTTACCAATTCAACATCAAATGGCCACTAAAAAAGAAATAATACAAAAGAATCAATTAATTAAAATGACATTAATTAAATGACAAAACTTTTTTGATTCTCAAGATATCTCAACCAAATATACACATTGTGTGTTTGATTAAGTTTTAAACAGGCTGACCAAATTTGGTGTAAATCGGACTACTATGTCGTATAGCTGCCATAGGAATGATCGGTTCGAAAACAACATTTAGTATGAAAAACTTTTTTGTTTCTCAAAATATTTCAACCAAATATACACATTGTGTGTTTGATTAAGTTTTAAACAGGCTGACCAAATTTTGTGCAAATCGGACTACTATATCATATAGCTGCCATAGGAACGATCGGTTCAAACACAACATTTAGTATGAAAATACTTTTTGTTTCTCAAAATATCTCAACCAAATATAAACATTGTGTGTTTGATTAAGTTTTAAATAGGCTGGCCAAATTTTGTGTAAATCGGACTACTATATCATATAGCTGCCATAGGAACGATCGGTTCAAACACAACATTTAGTATGAAAATACTTTTTGTTTCTCAAAATATCTCAACCAAATATAAACATTGTGTGTTTGATTAAGTTTTAAATAGGCTGGCCAAATTTTGTGTAAATCGGACTACTATATCATATAGCTGCCATAGGAACGATCGGTTCGAAATCAACATTTAACAAATTTTGTAAAAAATCTGACGGCTTACACAGGGCACTGCAAGGGTATCCAAACTTTGGCGCGCCAAAGTAAGCTTGCGCTATATTTTTCATGTTTCCACTGTACGCTGTGGATTCCCTCGCAGCTGTCTTCTCAAGTAATGGAATTTTGGATGCATGGACTTTTATTATGTCCTAATGAATGGAAATCTCTTGTAGCAGCTATGCATGACTGCAGGATGTATCAGGTAAGTGCCCTTTTGTTGTTCCGTTTGATATTGATGGCCAATGGCATTAATGAATTATTTTTCTATTTCCAGGTATGACTCATGGGGTGGAGGAGATTGGGTACTCCTCGATTTGCAGTCTACCACTGGACTGCAATTCTTACAGCCAAATCCCCATCCTGTGAGTGCAACGCAATGTGTGGTGCAAACCCCGCCTCTCTGGCTGCTCAAATATGGGCGTGGCACTTGCCCACCAATTGGCCCATTTTAGTGCTTTTATTGTGGATTATGGATTTACATATATGGAAATTACGGAAATAATTGCAACAACTATATTTAAATTAATGGCAGCATGGAGTTAAAGCTTCATCTATTATGTTTGCCTCATCGTCTACGCAGTGGGTGCATTAATTTTTTTTATATTTTTGTAATATTTTGTGATGTATTTTCGTACATAGTCAGCGCCTGTTAGAATTATTGTAAATTATGTATTGTAGCTTTTCCGATCTATTGTTGTTGAGTTTAGGGCTTAAGACTGAGGCATATTAATTGTGTCACTGGATTCCATGTCCGCTCCCAATTGACATGTCATTGGGATTGGGTACGGCTACAGTGACGATAGGCTCAATGTGATTATTTTGCTGAGGTAGATATTGATTTAATGGTGGATTCCCCATGTTTAGCAGTTTGTTAATGGCCTCTAAAGCCGAATCCATTTTTGCACTCATTTGCGCTATTTGGCTGGCATGTTCATTGACCATTGAAGCTACCTCATTGTATTCTACAACTATTTTTTCAGCATTCTGCTCCTGTTGCAGATGACTTTGTTAATTGAAGAGGTGTCGACTGGCTGGTCCAGTGACGGGTCTCAGAGCCGACTTCTCCTTATTTGGCGTGTTTTGTTTTTTAACATTTAATGGCTTTGCCTGTGTCTGCTGTTGTTGTAGTTGTTGTAGGTGTTGTTGTAGATGTTGTTGTTGTAGCGTCGCATTGGATCTTTTAATTGTATGGCCTTGTTTTTTCTGTAGACGTTTAGTCTTCAATGGCTGCTGCTGTTGTATGTAATTATGTTTGTTTGGTAGGTTCTGCTGCCGTAGTTGTAAATATATACAAGGGTAGTCAAAAGTACTTACACAAAACTAAAGTTGAATCTATCCGTCATTTGAAGTTACTTCATGTACATTTTGGTATCAATGGAAAGGTCTTTTGAATCCCGTTTGAATAATACAAAAATGTTCTTAACCCGTTAAGTACCCATTGAAATTTTCGACTGTTGTAAAATACTGGTTTTTTGACTTTTTTCCTCAATTTTTTTGAGCGACACACACGGGTTGCCTCCAATCACCTCACAGCCAAGAAAACTTTGCCGGCAGCATCCAGCAGCAGCAATAACAACACCAACCGAGCCACTTAATGCGACGAGGGAATTAGGTCACCCAAGCAGCAACAAAACAAAAAGGCGCATCCATTATTGACGTCCCACTTACCTGACGAGGAGTAGAAAAGAAAAAGAAAAAACTTGGTTAATACTCCATAAGTTAGAAATTAAGACAACGCAGACAATATTGCACTATGACTCACCTGATATTTTTGATAGCCAATATCCAAAAATAGTTAGATGGGGTTCCCTGTGCATACTCTGCGTGGCCATCTCCTCCTGACCTTACACGTCTTTATCTAAACGGAAGGAAAAATTAAAATGTCATTAAAGAAAAATTTGTGAAAGTCAAAAAAAAACATTAAATCTTACTTACCAATTCAACATCAAATGGCCACTAAAAAGAAATAATACAAAAGAATCAATAAATTAAAATGACATAAATTAAATGAAAACCAAATATACACATTGTGTGTTTGATTAAGTTTTAAACAGGCTGACTAAATTTGGAGTAAATCGGACTACTATATCATATAGCTGTCATAGGAACGATCGGTTCGAAATCAACATTTAACAAATTTTGTAAAAAATCTGACGGCTTACACAGGGCTCTGCAAGGGTACCCAAAATTTTGGCGCGCCAAAGTTAGCTTGCGCTATATTTATACCCTTGCAGAGGGTATTATATTTATACCCTTGCAGAGGGTATTATAATTTTGTCACGAAATGTGTAACGCATTGAAGGAAGCCCCACAAACCCCATAAAGTATATATATTCTTGATCAGGGCGACGAGCTGAGTCGATATAGCCATGTCCGTCTGTCTGTCCGTCTGTTTCTATGCAAACTAGTCTCTCAGTTTTGAAGCTATCTTGATGAAATTTGGTACACATCCGTCTTTTTGCTGAACGCAGCACATACATATGTCGGAGCCGGCCTGATCGGATAAATATATCATATTGCTGCCATAGGAACGATCGGTTGGAAATAAACATTTAGTATGAAAACTTTTTTGTTTCTCAATATATCTCAACCAAATATACACATTGTGTGTTTTATTAAGTTTTAAACAGGCTGACCAAATTTGGTGTAAGTCGGACTACTATATCATATAGCTGCCATAGGATCGATCGGTTCAAAATCAACAAATTTTGCAAAAATCTGACGGCTTACACAGGGCACTGCAAGGGTATCCAAACTTTGGCGCGCCAAAGTTAGCTTGCGCTATATTTTTGTCACGAAATGTGTAACGTATTGAAGGCAGTTGGCAATGAGGAATTTGTACAAGCAGACGACTAACAGATCACAGACTCGGAGAGCGAAAATGACTCAAATCTAAACTTTGCACTTGTTGAGTTCATATTTGGCTTAACATATGAGTATTAACAGCCTGTTTTCACCTACACAACTTTAACATTCTCAGAGAGAGCCAGAGAGAGTGACTGAGAGTGAGTGTAACGCGTTCTGTTCATTAACAGAATGTCTGCTATGCCTGTTAAACGTGAACGTTGAATTTGAGTGGTTGTTGGCATTAGTGTTGACATTTTAGAATTGAGTGATAATAACAAGTGTGTGCCTGTACCCTGACCTAGCCTAACATTAACATACATTTAAATATTAAACGTAAACATTGATGTTTAGACATTAAAATAGAACAAATTGATGGTACAGTACAGAATAACAGATAATTAAATTAAATGTAACAGGATGCAATAAAAAGCCTGCCTACTGAAATATATCCAAAGAAAAACAATTAATAATAATTGATAAATGAAAACTGAAAATATAGCGCAAACTAACTTTGGCGCGCCAAAGTTTGAATACCCTTGCAGTGCCCCGTGTAAGCCGTCAGATTTTTTACAAAATTTGTTATACATACTAAATGTTGGTTTCGAGCCGTTCGTTCCCATGGCAGCTATATATATAGTTATCCGATCCGGCCGGTTCCGACATATGTACTGCGTGCAGCAATAAGACACACACGGACAGACGGATATGGCTATATCGACTCATCTCGTCGCCCTGATCAAGAATATATATACTTTTTGGGGTCTGTGAGGCTTCCTTCAATGCGTTACACATTTCGTGACAAATTATAATACCCTCTGCAAGGGTATAAAAAGCAGTTAGTAGCGAGTGCGTACATACATATATCATAAGCGATACTTAATGTTGTATCCTCATCAGTTTGACCGCGTCGTATGTGTCGTTGTCTGCTGCTGCTGCTGTCTGGCCACAAAAATGGGCTGTGTAGTGGCCAATTATGAACAAAAGCTGCTGGCCCAGAAGTGGCCAGGTCGTATTGGCACAGTCCCATCATATTCATAGAAGCGGTATGCAACTGCAAAAGACTTGAGATGTTTTTATTAATTAAAATGTGCATAATAAAAATTAATTTAAATTGGCAGGTGAGCCGCCTCAGTCGCCGTCAATGATGCTTTCAATGGTCCGCAATGGACCCACCGATATATTAGTCAGTTTGTGGAGCCTGTAATTCTCCCCTTTCTTTTGCGTTCTTACTCTCTCTTTCGCTCTTTGAGTAGTGTTGTTGTGATTTGAATACCCTTCCGCAGGTTCTGATTAATTCTGTATAATGCTTTTTTGCTGCATTAAGAACTGCAAATGTCAGCAAGATTCAAATGCTGCATGCATTGTTTGCTGGTTGTGTGACAAATTTGTACATGTGAAATGTGCCGGCTTCACGATGAAAATAAGAAATTCTAATGAAAATAACAGCGGGCTGAAATGGTCTTGCGAATCTTGTCGTGACGCTGAGGCGGATATGTCCAGATTTGTTCGTCAAACAAGAGAAAATTTCTGTAGATTGCGAAAGGGTTTTAATATGTTGCATGAAGAATTTCAGACAATGGAGAAGCAGCTCAGTGCCCTTAAGGTATTGGACGTTTCTCCAAAGTCGCCTATTAATACACCTATGGATGACGTCTCTCCTTTGTCTCCAAGGAATTCTTTCATTTTTACACCTGTCAAACACCCTAACATAGTATCGAACAAGTCTATTTATCCTTCCATTGTAATTAGTGATGATGATGCCGGTCCATCATCAAATATACTTTTGCCTTCCATATCTAACACATTTCCTCCGCCTTCTTTGCCTGCACCCAAGCCTCTTGTAGCTGTTCCCTTAAGAAAACAGATATTTATCTCTAGGTTGCATACGGATACTTCGATTGATAACGTAAAAGCGTATGTTCAGTCGAAGTTTCCTAGTGCTCTTATAGCTGTAGATAAATTTAAATTTTCTTTTGCTAGAGACATATCATCTTTTAAATTGAATGTGCCGCCGGAATTATTCACAACAATTTTTTGTAAGAAAATTTGGCCAAATGATTTGCTTATCAAAGAGTTTACTCCTCATAAAAGAAGTAGACCTACTGTCTCGTTACCAATAAATTTATCTACAGTTGAACCAGTTGATCCATCGAATCTTTCAAAAAACTAAATTTTCCTTTCCTGTTAGGGTATCAAAATGTTAGAGGCCTTAAATCTAAATAAATAATATAATATTATAATAATATTTAAATAGTATCTCTTTTGATTATAAAATTCTTGCCTTCACTGAAACTTGGTTAAAGCCTGAAATATCTAATTTGTCATTATTTGCTAACAAGTACACCACTTATAGATGTAATGTAATGCTTGTTACGAAGAACTTGTGAGATGGTTCGGAGGGGGCTGAGCTGAGGCCACCCGGACCATCCCGACCGATGCGCCCCATGTTGACCGCTGACAGGCGCCAAGGACAGCAGCGCCAAAATAAAAAGGATGCGCTACTACCATCCAGGGGGCAACCGGGTGGGCTGGACGACCCAAATAGGCGCAACCTGTGCGGCTCTAGGGTCAAATGGTACCTGAGGTATGTTTTCTGTTTATCTTGAACACTTTTCTAATATACGTTTAATATCGTCTAAACTTTCGGATAGAGATTTTTTGTGTGTATTGGGAGACTTTAACTTACCCGATTTATCTTGGTCTATTGTTGATAATCTGGTTGTTCCTACTAGTTCTCATGAGTATATAAATAGCATCCTAGATCTTTTACTTTATCAAGTAAGCAATATTTGTAATTGTAACAACCGTCTTCTGGACCTAATATTTGTAACTGATCCTTCAGTTTGTGCTGTTAGTAGAATTGATCCGCTCGTGCTTCCCGAAGATTCATTTCACCCTACGTTAGAAATGAACCTTGATCTTCCTATTCCTGAGCAAACTGTGCTACCTTAAGCAGCGTCTAAGCCTCGCTGTTTTAGAAAATCCGATTTTAACAAATTAAATAATCTCATTATTAATCATGACTGGTACCAGTTTTTTGCGAGCAATATTGAACATCTTTTTTGATCAATGTGTTCCTCGAAGGTACTCAGTGAGGTCTAATAAGCCCCCATGGTTTACCCGGGAGCTATCAAGTCTAAAAAATTTAAAATCGCGGTATTTTAAAAAATATAAACGTACCGGGAATGATGTCGACTTTTCACGTTATTTTAACTTTTTAACTCAATTAAATTGCTACTTTACAACGAATATTTGGGTCGTTGCCGGCTTCAGTTTGCTCAGGACCCTAAACGATTTTATAATTTTGTAAATTCTAAACGTAAATCATCTTTATTACCTCATTCAGTTTCATATGAAAATACGACGGCAAATAATGATCAGGCTGCAGCCGATTTATTTGCAGAATTTTTTCAATCTACTTACTTTGTTAATTGCTACTCTCCTAGTACATCCTATTCCTATAACTTGCAATAATCTAACTTTATTCCTGAACCCGTGATCAGTGAAGACTCAGTATTATGTGAACTAAATTAAATTAAACCAGTATTCTCCCCAGGCCCCGACGGGTTGCCAGGATGCGTACTTAGGTACTGCGCTGGCTCTTTATAAGTACTCTTACATAGACTATTTACTTTATCTGTTGCATCTTATATCATATGTGAAACATAGATCTACAACCACAAACCTGCTCGAATTTTCCTCTTTAGTGATCAAGGGCTTTAAAAATAAAATGCAGACTGATGTTGTTTATACCGACTTCAGTACAGCATTTGACTCTGTTAACCACTGTCTTCTAATTAATAAATTTAATTTAATTGGATTTCCATACTAACAGAACTCAAAACGTTGTCTTCAAGTCGGCTATTTCGAGGCCCGTCTTGGTAACGTCTGGTGTTCCTCAGGGTAGTCATCTTGGACCTCTGCTTTTAACCTCTTTATTAACGATCTTCCTTCTATTATTCTACACTCTAACATTTTAATGTATGCTGATGATGTGAAGTTGTGTCTGTCATTTTCGGACAGTTCCGACTCTGATTTACTGCAAGCAGATCTTGCACGCTTTTATAAATGGTGCAAATTTAATTTACTAAATCTTAACTGTCCTAAATGCAAGGTTATGACTTTCTATAGACACTTGCATCACATCATCAATTATACTCTTGATTTGGTA
>JAWNND010000556.1:0-14022 GCA_035043265.1 Drosophila testacea
CCAAATATACAGATTGCGTATTTGTATAAGTTTTAAACAGGCTGACCAAATTTGGTGTAAATCGGACTACTTTATCATGTAGCTGCCATAGGAACGATCGGTTGGAAATAAACATTTAGTATGAAAAACTTTTTTGTTTCTCAAGATATCTCAACCAAATATACACATTGTGTGTTTGATTAAGTTTTTAACAGGCTGACCAAATTTGGTGTAAATCGGATTACTATATCATATAGCTGCCATAGGATCAATCGGTTCAAAATCAACAATTATTTTTAAAAAAATCTGACGGCTTACACAGGGCACTGCAAGGGTATCCAAACTTTGGCGCGCCAAAGTTAGCTTGCGCTATATTAATTTATATTATTATACCCTTGCAGAGGGTATTATAATTTTGTCAAGAAATGTGTAACGCATTGAAGGAAGCCTCACAGACCCCATAAAGTATATATATTCTGGATCAGGGCGACGAGCTGAGTCGATATAGCCATGTCCGTCTGTCTGTCTGTCTGTCCGTGTGTCTGTTTCTATGCAAACTAGTCTCTCAGTTTTTAAGCTATCTTGATGAAACTTGGTACAGGTCCGTCTTTTTACTGCACGCAGTACATATGTCGGAACCGACCGGGTCGGATCACTATATCATATAGCTGCCATAGGAACGATCGGTTCGAAATCAATATTTATTATGAAAACTTTTTTGTTTCTCAAGATATCTCAACAAAACTCACAGATTGTGTGTTTCATAGAGTTTTATACATCCTTACCAAATTTGGTGAAAATCGGACATACAGCTGCCATAGGAACGATCGGTTCGAAATCAATATTTAGTATGAGAAACTTTTTTGTTTCTTAAAATACCTTAACTTTACTCACAGATTATATGTTTGGTATATCATCAAACAAATTTTGTAAAAAATAGGACGGCTTATGCAAATCTCTGCAAGGGTATCCAAACTTTGGCTCGCCAAAGTTAGCTTGCGCTATATTTATTTTATATTATTTTTAGACCCTGTACTTTAAAAAAGTATATATATATACGGACGAAGAAAAAACGGAGTATATATATACATATATATATATATATACTCCGTTTTTTCTTCGCCATATTGGGCAGTTGAACATAACCCCATACGCTGCCGTTAAAGTTGCCATTATTTCATATGTAACTACAAGAGTTACATATAGCAATATCCAGAATAACCTGTCATTGTTCCGATTGAAATTAAAGAGAATTTAAATTAATCATTTTTACTAATTTTCTTGTGCCAACAGTCCGACAGTGGCATACATCAGAGATCTGCAACGAGTGTGTTCGAGTATGATCGGATCACCCCTTCAAAAAACCAATCAAATCAACTCAGAGTCTCTCTGCTTACGAATCGGGTGTCGAGTATGACAGCAATGCGTTCCTCGGCGTACGCCGAGGTAGGCATTGCTGTCATACTCGACACCCGATTCGTAAGCAGAGAGACTCTGAGTTGATTTGATTGGTTTTTTGAAGGGGTGATCCGATCATACTCGAACACACTCGTTGCAGATCTCTGATGTATGCCACTGTCGGACTGTTGGCACAAGAAAATTAGTAAAAATGATTAATTTAAATTCTCTTTAATTTCAATCGGAACAATGACAGGTTATTCTGGATATTGCTATATGTAACTCTTGTAGTTACATATGAAATAATGGCAACTTTAACGGCAGCGTATGGGGTTATGTTCAACTGCCCAATATGGCGAAGAAAAAACGGAGTATATATATATATATATGTATATATATACTCCGTTTTTTCTTCGTCCGTATATATATATACTTTTTTAAAGTACAGGGTCTAAAAATAATATAAAATAAATATAGCGCAAGCTTACTTTGGCGAGCCAAAGTTTGGATACCCTTGCAGAGATTTGCATAAGCCGTCCGATTTTTTACAAAATTTGTTTGATGATATACCAAACATATAATCTGTGAGTAAAGTTAAGGTATTTTAAGAAACAAAAAAGTTTCTCATACTAAATATTGATTTCGAACCGATCGTTCCCATGGCAGCTGTATGTCCGATTTTCACCAAATTTGGTAAGGATGTATAAAACTCTATGAAACACACAATCTGTGAGTTTTGTTGAGATATCTTGAGAAACAAAAAGTTTTCATAATAAATATTGATTTCGAACCGATCGTTCCTATGGCAGCTATATGATATAGTGATCCGACCCGGTCGGTTCCGACATATGTACTGCGTGCAGTAAAAAGACGGACCTGTACCAAGTTTCATCAAGATAGCTTAAAAACTGAGAGACTAGTTTGCATAGAAACAGACACACGGACAGACAGACAGACGGACATGGCTATATCGACTCAGCTCGTCGCCCTGATCAAGAATATATATACTTTATGGGGTCTGTGAGGCCTCCTTCAATGCGTCACACATTTCGAGACAAAATTATAATACCCTCTGCAAGGGTATAATAATATAAATTAATATAGCGCAAGCTAACTTTGGCGCGCCAAAGTTTGGATACCCTTGCAGTGCCCTGTGTAAGCCGTCAGATTTTTTTAAAAATTTGTTGATTTTGAACCGATTGATCCTATGGCAGCTATATGATATAGTAATCCGATTAACACCAAATTTGGTCAGCCTGTTTAAAACTTAGTCAAACACACAATGTGTATATTTGGTTGAGATATCTTGAGAAACAAAAAAGTTTTTCATACTAAATGTTTATTTCCAACCGATCGTTCCTATGGCAGCTACATGATAAAGTAGTCCGATTTACACCAAATTTGGTCAGCCTGTTTAAAACTTATACAAATACGCAATCTGTATATTTGGTTGAGATATTTTGAGAAACAAAAAAGTTTTTCATACTAAATGTTGTTTTCGAACCGATCGTTCCTATGGCAGCTATATGATATAGTAGTCCGATTTACACCAAATTTTGTCAGCCTGTTTAAAACTTAATCAAACACACAATGTGTATATTTGGTTAAGATATCTTGAGAAACAAAAAAGTTTTTCATACTAAATGTTTATTTCCAACCGATCGTTCCTATGGCAGCTATATGATATAGTTGTCCGATTTGAACCAAATTTGATAAGGATGTATAAAACTCTATAGAACACACAATCTGTTAGTTTGGTTGAGATATCTTGAGATCCAAAAAAGTTTTTCATACTAAATATTGATTTCGAACCGATCGTTCCTATGGCAGCTATATGATATAGTGATCCGATCCGGCTGGTTCCGACATATGTGCTGCGTGCAGCAAAAAGACGGATCTGTACCAAATTTCATCAAGATAGCTTCAAAACTGAGAGACTAGTTTGCATAGAAACAGACGGACACACGGACAGACGGACAGACAGACGGACATGGCTATATCGACTCAGCTCGTCGCCCTGATCAATATATATACTTTATGGGGTCTGTGAGGCTTCCTTTAATGCGTTACACATTTCTTGACAAAATTATAATACCCTCTGCAAGGGTTTAAATATACATGTATGTTGTCAATAGGTTATGTCTTCGCACATATAAACATTATATGCGCGCCCCTTTTATATGCATACACATATACAGCCATATGTGTATGCTTTCATTATGCAATTATGTTTATGACTTATATAGACGCAAACACTAAACAGCCATCATATAATATAACTGTTCAGCAACACGCTCAAATCCTGGCGGAGATGAGCGGGAAAATGGATATGGCACTGGAGGCAATTAATTAATTTAAACAACAACAATAGACTTCTCATATCAACAATCCATCTTACTGCATAATAACAACAATAGCCTACAATAGCCCTCAACTTAATCTACAATTACAATAGTTTAATCAAAACAAAACAGAAACACTCACCGCATCGCAGCGTTGAAGTGTGCTGCTCAACTTTAAGGAGGATGAGTTCACATCATACATATACTCTGCTGTCCCCTAATTTATAACAATACGGCTGACTCCATACAAGGCGACGACTTGGTTGTTTCTCCACTTTGCTTCCTGCGTTGCAGTGCACTGCATACAAAGTTGGCCAATTGGCGGGCATGTGCCACGCCTACAAATAAGCAGCCAGAGAGGCGGGAGGTGTCTCGCATGTTGCACTGGGATCCTGGGATAGGGATTGGGCTGCAAACTCGCCAGTCCAGTGTCATTCTGCCGATCGAGCAGTACCCAATATCCCACCCCTCCGACGATGACGGACCTGAAAAGACACATGCTCAAAAAAAAAAATAAATTTAGCAAATTTGACATGAAATACAATTAATGCATAAAGAGAGGCGTTGATGGTCTCAGACGATGTCCCGGAACTATGAGATGGAGACTGGCCTGCAAGATTGACAGTCCAGTGGCAAACTGTCAATCGAGCAGTACCAAATCTCCCTGCAACTACTGCAACACCTGGAAATAAATGAAATAAACAATGCAACATACATAAGTAAAATGTTTCATTTTTGCACACAGCAAAATAGAATCACAACACATGGAACGATTACTTATCTCGCTGCAACTGCAGCGACATGGCAAGTTTTTGTGTCCAGCTCCTGGTCCTCTGTCATCAACTGGCCTTGGCTGGCTCGACGTGGAGGCCATCGTTGACGGCGGCGAGGGAATATCAAACCGCATCACATCTGAAATATACACAAAAATCTACATTAGTATATTCTATTACTTTCATGCAACGCCACTAATAACTATATAATTCTCTATTGCAGATATCACGCAAAATCTATTTAATCTGCAAGCGAGAGATTTATATTGTTACTCCAAACAGATTAATAATTTCAAACCGAGGATCAACGTCATTATGCGTAAGCATTAAGCGGCAGCAAAGCGAAGCTGATAGCGACACCTCTGGGCGAGGACAAAAACTAAGGCGATGATGGCAGTCACAACGCTGTGTCGCCTCAATTTTGCGCCTTGCCACTGCAACAATTACAATTTGAATCTGATCTGTTTTTGGATCCTGGAGTGAGAGTCACCACCCATTGGGCTCTGACAGCGGCGTGGGATCCAGAAGCTCATCAACCGTCAACACAAAACATTAATCCATTAATCCTAATTGGTATCCTTGGCGAGAGTCACCAATGGCGTGGGCTCTGAAAGCGGAGTGGGAGCAAATGAAACTTCATCTGCAAATTCCGGTGGCTGCTCCATAGTAGCTGCTGATTATCAATACACATAGCCTGTTGCGAGAGTCACATTAACCGTGGCTCTGACAGCGGTGTGGGAGCAACTACAGTTGCAATTAAGCTTAGTTCATGTCCCTATTTTTACCCATATCAGACATAAAGCCATACTCCCCTGCTTAGGGTAAATTGCATGAATCTTGCGTAGCCGCCCAGCACATATCCTTACCTATGAGGGAGCTATTAAAAAGAATAATTAGTATCATAAATCATAGGAATAGAAATCAACTTAGTATAGAAAATTACTTACCTTTTATCCATCACATACATACTTGACGCCACTTAACCTGTTAGAGGGAAAATCAAAAAACAAAAAGACAATTAATCAACAAGATTATATATGTATAAACTATATATATATAAACTATAAACTAAATCAAAAACAATCACTAGAATTAAATTAATCACACAGAGCAACTACTTTAAAAAACATAAACACAAATCTAAACAAAGAATAATTTAACAATTCAAAACAAATATAAAAGAAATTAATATTAAAATTAAGTTGAAATTAAGTAAACAAAAGCAATTTCAAACAAAAAAGAAACTAAAATTCAATTTCAAAAATTAAAATTAAATTGAAATTAAAAACAAATGCAGTTAAAAACAAAAAATTAAAAGAAAAAGCAATTAAATTTAAAAAATTTCAAATTAGAATCCAAAATTAAGAAACTTAAAAAAAAATGCAGTAAGCTACAGTGGAGCAAGCTCGACAGTATGAGACCCAGTACTTTTTGAGTGCAAAGCGTTTACTATAGATTGTTCTTCAATGTTGCGTACGAAGATAAGTTGATAAACACAGAGGTCGTTAGCGTCTCTTCTTCTTCCTTTTGGACGTAACATTGTTAGTTGAACAACTTCCGCGTTTATCATCCGATTTAAATGAGAGGAGGCGTGGCATAAATCTAAAACAAACTTGAACAGTGGGAGGTATAGATGAACCTACATGCCAAATTTGGTGTCTCTAGCTCTTATGGTCTGTGAGATCTAGGCGACACAAAAAGGGACGGACAGACAGACGGACATGGCTATATAGACTCGGCTGTTGATGCTGATCAAGAATATATATATATATATATACAAAGTACAGGGTCTAAAAATAATATAAAATAAATATAGCGCAAGCTAACTTTGGCGAGCCAAAGTGTTAGAAGTTTTGTCCAAAAATGCCATCAATGTTAATCCTTTTATATCTGGTTAATCCCGCTTTTGGGATTATAAATATATATATATAAATATTGAGAAGTCGTTGATGTTGTAGTTGTTTAATTTAGTTTTATTTATTTCTTCTTGTTTAAAGCACTGCACTTGTATTTCTTTATTTTGACAAACGATCTCCTGAACACGTCCACTCCATTCGGCAGATTCAGCAAGAAGAAGGAAGTGGACAACACAGTGTTGCCATATATTAAATCAGGGTTGAAATGGATTTAGTGTTTTGCTACATACTAATATCGATAACATTTGTTTATATCGATATTAAGTATATTTCAATACACCTCCTCAAAACATTACATCCATATTTATATTACTTAACAACTATGAGATGGAGCTAAATACAAGGCAGGCTATTATGGGAGAATACAATAATAGTCTAGTATTTGCTACTAGGATTGGGGAAAACCCATAAAACCCAATCAGACTATTTAAATTTTAAAATTAAAATTACGTTAAACAATAATTTGAGCAAAATTAATTCAAATTCAAATAAATCAAGATTATAAGTAAATCTTTACATTAAATGTAAACATCATGTTTTTTAAAATTAAAGATTACGTTAAACAAAACTATGAGCAAAATAAAAATTATTTCAAATTCAAGTAAATTAAAAAAAAATTAAATGTATGCATGTAGTATGCTTGAAATCCACTCGGTAGTACTAGTCCATCAGACCCATTTGGTTTCTCAGTTCATTGAAACGTAGTGCTGGCAGTGTCTTCGTTAACATATCTGCAATCTGTTTATCTGTGGGCAATATATTCAAGATTAATTAAATTCTTTTCAACTTGTTCCCTTGTAAAATGATATTTGATATCAATATGTTTTGAACGTTTATGACATGAGGGGTTCCTGGCAATACTTATACAACCTTGGTTGTCTTCATATAATTTAATTGGATCTGTTAACTCAAATCTTAAACTTGACAATAGTGATCTAATCCAGATAGCCTCTCGTACTGCCTCAAATAAGGCCATATATTCAGCTTCTGTAGATGAAGCTGCTACAGAATTTTGTTTTCTAGTGTTCCAGCAAATAACATCAGATTCAAATAATTTGAAAAGGTATCCAGTTGTACTTCTTCTATCTAACTCACTTCCACCCCAGTCTGAATCTACATAACCTACTAAATAATTATTAAATTTCACTTTCTTAAAAGTTAATTTTAAATTAATAGTACCTTTAATGTATCTCAAAACTCTTTTTAAGCACTGCCAAAGTTCACTGTTATTTTTCTCACAATAACGACTTAAAAGGTTGACAGAAGTGCTTAAATCTGGTCGTGTACATAGTATTATATACATTAAACAACCTATTAAGTTTCGACAAGGAGCATCACACTTCTTATCTGAACTCAATGCTATATGATTTAGTTTATTTGGAAGCGGACAGTTCACTGGATTACAATCATCCATATTGAATTTTGAAATAACACTTTTAATATATGCTGATTGACTTAAACTTATTTGATTGTCTGTTCTATCTACTTTAATTCCCAAGAAAAACTTAATCTCTTTTAAATCTGTCATTCTGAATTTATTCTTTAAATAGTCTTTAAAACTGTTTAAAGTTTGTAGGTCTTTAGAAGATATTACTAAATCATCTACATATAAAAGTACATATATGTTATTAGATATATCCCCTTTATTAAGGAGATATATACAGCGGTCCACAGGTGAATTTATGAATCCAATTTCAATTAATGCTTTCTCAAACATATCGAACCAACATCTAGCAGCTTGCTTGAGACCATATATTGCTTTATTTAGCTAACAGACTTGATTTCGTCCAGCTTTAAGGCCTTCAGGTAATTTCATATATATTTCTTCTTTAAGAATACCATTTAAAAACGCTGTTTTTACATCCATGTGATGTACTTTAAGGTCATACTGATTAGATATGGACATAATCAATCTAAAACTTGAAATTCTCGCAACTGGAGCAAATGTTTCATTATAATCAATTAAGTATTCTTGTGTGAAACCTCGCGCAACTAATCTGGCTTTATATTTTATTGGCTGCCCAAATTCATTCTGCTTGATTGTAAAAACCCATTTACAATCTACTATATTTTTATTTTCAGGCTTCTCTACAAGTGACCATGTTTCATTTAAGAAATGAGAATCGAGTTCTTCTTTTACAGCTTCTTCCCAGTTAGTTCTATCTTTATTATTCCTTATTTCATCAAACCTATTAGGAATTGAATATAATAAAGAATGAGCATTCATTACACAATTATTAATTAAATCTTGGTAAGATACTTTAGGTTTTTCTTTTAACCTTTCACTTTTTCTAATATTTGTCTGCGAGTCTAATTTTTTATTTTCAATTATATCATCAGATATACAAACACCAGACACTTCTGGATCGGCATTCTCTAAATTAGCTTCCACTCCACTAGGCAGTTCATCTGATTGATCAGATTTCTCTTCATTATCAAGAACATTTTCACTTTCCAAAGTTTTAAATTTAAAACTTTCACCATCTCCTTTATTAAGATGCTCGTTCTTGTCAACCACTGCTCTAGATTTGATCATGTTGACCTCGTCAACTATAACATCTCTTGCTGTTATAAACTTTTCAGTATCCACATTCCACACTCTATAACCATTTGGTTCATAACCAACAAGTATACCTTTCCATGATTTCTCATCGAATTTTCGTTTTCTTATTTTAACATGAATATATACTGTTGAACCAAAAACTTTTAAGTATTTTAAACATGGTTTTCTACCATGCCACATTTCATATGGTGTCTTAATGCATTCCTTCAACGCATTACTTGGGCTCCTATTTATTAGATAGGTAGCTGTCAGCACAGCTTCACCCCAGAACGTTTTCTGTAAGCTTGCCCCAATAACCAGAGAACGAGCTTTCTCTGTTATAGTTCGTATCATCCTTTCAGATACACCATTTAACTGAGGTGTGTGTGGAACTGTCAAGTGGTAGCTTATGCCTTTTCCTTTACAAAACTCTCGCATCTCATTCGACAAATATTCCCTGCCGTTATCTATGTATAGATTTACTACTTTTAAATTAAAATGTGCTTCAGCCTTTAGGATAAAGTCTTTAAAAACGGCAAACACTTCGGACTTATATGTCATTAAGTACGTAACACAGTAATGTGTATACTGGTCTATAAACACCACATAGTAATTCTTTTCATCTATTGTTGTAGGTGATATTGGACCACAAACGTCCGATTGAACAACAAATAATGGTCTTTTTATGTGTTCTTTATTCTTACATTTTTCTAATTGGAGTCTTGATTGTTTACCTTTTATGCAACTCTCACACAATTCATCACTGGGTTGAATATTATTCAAAATTTCTGAGTCTTCAAATAAATTTTTATTTTTTATTTCTAAGAATTTTCCTTTGCTTATATGCCCTAACCTCTCATGCCATAAGTTGTAACTTATTTTATTTAATGCAAATGCTTGCTTAGGTATTGTAAATCTTACAGAGGGAACGTTATCATAATAATATGCATTCATTATATTTGCATTATCTTTACTTACAATTACACCTCCTGGGTGAAATACAACAGTAAAGCCAGCATCTTGCATCTTCTTAACAGATATAAGGTTTTGAGCAACTTCAGGACAGAATAATACGTCATTAATAGTTATGGGGGTCATTGTATCAGTTAATAGTTTTATCTTTACGTTCTAAGTTGCAAAAATATATTCATTCGATTTTGCAACAGCTATTTTGATTGGCGATTCAAGTGAATCGATTTCCGATAAAAGTGAATCATTATTAATTATGTGATCTGATGCACCTCGAATCTAAAAGGAAAGAAATCTTGTCATTGGCATTGTTGTTGTTACATTTTAACATAAATGCGAACCCGGAACTGCGAACTGGTTCACTTTGTTGTTGAGCTACTTGTGCCTGTTTTTCATGGCTATTTTCCATTTCCTTCTTATACTTATAGCAATCCTTTTTGATATGCCCAGTCTTGTTGCAGTGAAAACATTTCAATTTATTAAATTTAAATTTTGATTTGGATTGGTTCTTATTTTGATATTTTGCTTTATTTTGAAAATTGGTCATCTTATTCACTTTATTATTTACAGCCTGTAATACTTTTAAGCTAGTGTCTTTCACCGACTGTTTTAATTTAATTTCATGATCAAGTAGTCTATTTTTCACGAAAGCTAGCGTTAAATTATTTTCAGCCAGTGTCTCAATGGCCGTGATGACGCCATCGTAAGATGAAGGAAGAGACAAAAGAAGGTGGCTTACTTTGTCCATCTCATCTAGTTTGGCACCAGATGCAATTAAATCGGTTATCAATTCGTCAAAAATAGAAAAATGACTCAGTAGGCTTACATCTCCGATTAGTTTTAATGAAAGTAATTGTTTTCGAACAGACAATTGGATTGCTAAACTTTTTCTCTCATAAATTGAATCTAAATTGGCAAATATTTTCTTGGCACTGCATTCATTTGTAGCAAAATTCAAAAAGGAATCACTTAAATATTCAATTATTGTGTTTTTTGCTAATTCGTCGAGCCATTTCCACTCATCAGATTCACAGTCACCAATCTCGTCAATCACTTTTATCGAACCGTTTTCACTTAATAATGCCCGTATACGAAATTTCCATATTGAGTATTTTTCCCCATTAAAGGGCTTAATATTTCTTTTTCCTTTTTCCATTCTGTTAGAATAAAATAATATTAATGAAAAATAATACTCATCTGCAATGGCGGCCTGGGCCCATAACCTGTTAGATGTTTTGTCCAAAAATGCCATCAATGTTAATCCTTTTATATCTGGTTAATCCCGCTTTTGGGATTATAAATATATATATATAAATATTGAGAAGTCGTTGATGTTGTAGTTGTTTAATTTAGTTTTATTTATTTCTTCTTGTTTAAAGCACTGCACTTGTATTTCTTTATTTTGACAAACGATCTCCTGAACACGTCCACTCCATTCGGCAGATTCAGCAAGAAGGAGGAAGTGGACAACACAGTGTTGCCATATATTAAATCAGGGTTGATATGGATTTAGTGTTTTGCTACATACTAATATCGATAACATTTGTTTATATCGATATTAACTATATTTCAATAAAATCTTTACCAAACTCACAGTTTGTGTGTAGTTTTATTGAGCCTGACCAAATTTAGTTAAAATCAGACTGCATTTAGTAAAATTCGAGCAGCAGCAATATTTGTCTCTTACGTAGAACGCAAAACATTTATGACCTTAACTGACACCTGTCCAATTTGCCAAACTTATATCACAAAATAAAAGGTTGGATAGGAAACCGCTAACATATAGGAATAGGTTTTTTCTGCCAGCCTGAAATTTATGGAAATTACGCATTTGTAGTAAAGGGACCATTCCATAACAGTGTACTCGTGTACCTGTCAAACTGTAGAACACTAGTTTTTTTAGAATGATACGTTTTATTATAGGCGGGTGAGGAAAATCTTCAATGAAATGATCAGGTGCAATGGGTGCAAACATGGCTACCTGTCATAAAATGCTGAGTATGGGTTAAAGTACCTGCCATAAAAAGGCGGGAAATACCCTTTTTCAGTTAAAACACAATGTGTTTGGTCATGCAGCCAAACAGCAGCACCACAGCAGCATAAACAACAACAATTACTTTGTCTTTTAAATTGTAAGCTGCTCTGCGTAGCAGCAATCTCTTTTCATATTCTTGCCTATGTTAATTGCTATGTTTCTCCTTGAGCTCTCATTTGCATATCAATCTCTTATCGTAAATGCTCGCTCTTATACTTACATTGTAATGCACACATCTACTTAGCTCTTTGCTTTGTGCAAGCATTGATAGTTTAGTTTGATTTCGTCTCGCTTTTGCTGCGCATCGATTACGCTGATCGACTTGCCAATTTTGTAGTAAATCACAAACGTTTGTTCGCTAAACTAAGCACAGGCAAATTGGGCCTGCCTGCAATCATATTGTTTGAAAGTGCTTTTGGATCGCCCTCAGTGGCTAAATAAATAATTAATATTAAACTTAATTAAATCGTGTATTAATTATTCGCTAAAAAACTCGCTAATCTACAGCTGCTGAAAAAGCTCAGCAGCTCAAAAAAAATATGACGTAAAAACCGCGGATTTATGATCGCACTTGATCTTGCCTAAATTTAATGTAAGTTACCTGTTCTTCAGGAATTTGTTTTTTTGCTAGGTTTCGAGTCAAGTGCTTCAATTTGGTTTTTTTAGTTACAATTTTGCAATTGTAGTGCGCGGATCTCTACTGTGAACCAAAAGTGTTTTTTAAAACAAAATATATTGTGAAGCTCAGTGGTTTTTGATAGTTGTGATTTTGTGAATTTCTGCAAGTGCAAATTTTTTTCGTGAGTGTGTGTGAGTCTGTGTGCCAAAAGTGTTTTTTTTTTTTAAACAATATTTCTGTGAAGTTTCGTGATATATGTGATTGTGTGACGTTCTGCAAATAAAAAGTGTTTTCCTGATCTCTAGTGTGAGCAGATCTCTAGTGTGTGCCAAAAGTGTTTTTTTCAAAGTGCTTTCGCAAAATTTTGGGATTTGGCTGACGGATTCGATCACATTAGAGCAGATTGCAGTAGTAAGTCACATTTATTTACATATTATTTTCCTTTCAGTTTAAATTTTTTGTTTGTTTCAGAATTTAGTGTAACAGATCGATTAGTATTTTTTCCATATTAAGTTTATAAGTTGATTATTTTTTCTGTCAGAGATTATTTCTTTCAGAGATTATTGCTTTTTTTTTAGATTGTTAAGTGATTTTTTTTTTCAGACTTTGGTTTATTTAGTGTTTACCATTTTTTGTTTTATATAAATAAATATATAAATATATACACATATATTTATATATTTCATTTATATTATATTTTCCTTCTAAACATAAATTTTTATATTTCACTAATATGCCTCGTCAAGGTCGACAGAGTGCCTCTCAGCGATCTCAAAATCGCCGCTTAAGATATAGGTTACTTAGGGAAAATACAATAAATTCAGAGACAGAAATTAATAGGAATACTAATTCTCAGAGAGATCGTAGATCAGGTTTGCATGAAATAATGGGGATAGGAAATAGTTCAACTAGGAGACAGACACCGACACTCGCGGCTTTTCAGCAGAGGGAAGGGGTGACACCTAATCTGCGTATATCGAACAGCTTGCGAAATACAATTGCCACTGTTCAGACATCTCAACAGCGGAGGAACACTCGGAACAGGAGACTAAGACGGAATGACCCAGAATTTCGGCAGGGGAAGAGGGTAGCCAATAATCTACGCAGATCGACCAGGAGACAGAATATAGACATACGGACGATTGAATAGCAAGGTAACACATTAATTAGGAGACAGAGACGGACGGTTCCAGAATTTAAGCAGGGGGAAAGGGTGGCCGATAATCTGCGTAGATCGACCAGTAGGCGGAATATAAACATACGGACGACTGAACAGCGACGAGACACTCAAAATAGAAGACAGAGAGAAAAAATAGGAGAACCAGTCAGAGCAGGGAAGCAGAAAACCGACGAAATGCTGAACGTATGGCAGCGAATCGTGCGAATAACTCTGAGGAGGATATTGTACCCAGCTTAAGCTACTTAGAAGCTCAAATATATATATTTAAT